>BJCM01233851.1:0-14540 GCA_018326385.1 Flaveria bidentis
TTTGTATTTCAGTTTAAGTCTTTTATTTTATTTCAATTTAGTCAATTCAGTTTGTTTAATATCGGACTAGGTCATGGAATTCAGTAAGGGAGTTAATCATCTAAAAGGGTCACGTCTGAGGTGACCACACGTACTTTTCAACGGTAAAATCAGTCACGTCTGAGGTGACAAATTTGTTTAAAAGGATCACGTCTGAGGTGGTCAAAAGTTTTACAAGTTAAAATGATCATATCTGAGATGATCAAATGCTCATAAAGTTAAATCAAAAGTTAAAAGGGGTTTAAGTAAAAAAATGGTCATAAAGTCAATCATGAATATGTTCCAATCGCACGACTGGACCATGAGTATGGACCAACCGTACAGATGGACCATACTCATGCACTAAACAGCCGAATGGACATGAGTATGAACCATTCAACCGAATGGATTATCAGAATGAGCTAGTCGAACGAATGGAGTTGTGCGAATGAGTCAGTCGCCCGATTGAACCCCATTCGGCCGACTGAATGTGATCGACTGAGCCAATCGCACGACTGTTGTCCATTCGCCCGAATGAACAGAGCGAATGGGTCCAGTCGGCCGATTGAAATCAGATTTAGTATAAATAGGGCCACAGTCGATCGCATTCAACTCATCACCCCTAATCGCCCTCATATCGCCCAGACTACCGTTACCCTGCCTAAATTTCATTAGATCAAATTTCTGACTTCTATTGATATTCTGACGATTGTGGATTGTTATACAGGTACAATGTGACGATATCTCACTGAAATCTCATGAAATGATGCCCTAGTTTTAAGAATCTCAACCCACACAAGAACCAAACCACTTATTGGACAAATAACCTAACTAAACCAAGTAAAATGTTAAAATTAAAGTTATTAGGTTATTAGTTAAGTGATTGTGATTCTAAAGAGCCATTACACGATGTTTAATTTCAAGAATTGGTTAAAATTCGAATCTCAGTTGACCAAATAGTGGGTCATGCGACTGGTCGCCAGGATGAACTCCAATCGCACGATTGAGCTGATTGAATGGCTCAAACGACCGAATGGATCATACGTATGAGCTCAGTCAGCCGACTGAACCAATCGCAGGCTCAGTTAACCGATTGATCTCAGTCGCCTGCTCAGTCACCCGACTGAATCCAATCGCATGACAGGACAACAGACTGAACATAGTCGCATGGTTCAATTGCATGAATGAACAAGAATGAATTCAACCAAGTAATTAGAACTGATTTGTGTCGTGTGATTATCTAATGTTTATGTGTCTTGTGTTACAGATTGATGGCTGATAGATGGTCTATCAACCCTAAGCACAACATCTGTGCTCACATAGACTCCACAACTCAGAATGGTGCCGAGTTTGCAGGGATCATCGCTTTCCTTAGGCGATCCAGGATCTACCGGGCTATTTCTACACCATGCACTCCCTACAGGTCTATACCACAGGCCTTCTGGGAGAATGGATCGGTTGATCAATCACGTGAGCCGTACCACATATGGAGTTCTATCTTTGGATTGGATACAGAGATTACCGTTAAAGACATTCAGCGTGTACTTGGGTTGGGAGATGATACAGACCACCCCACCAGACTTCACCCACTGACGGTGAAAGGGTGCTTCAGAACGCCTATGTGGCACTGGTTCCGAACCACCCCTTTAGTTTTTCTAGCATGATCTTCTCTTATCTGATAGAGAACTTGGAGGCAAAAGGCAAAGAGTGTTTCTGCATGTACCCTAGGTTCTTACAGATGATATTTGATGAGAAGCTGCCCTCATTGTCGAAGGAGAAGGAGGATGCGGTAGTGCTCGAGGTGATGGATGATACCACCTTGGGCAGGATGAAGGTATATAGGGGGAAGCAAGTAAAACCCCCTGTGAAGAGATTATTCGGGCATCTGGCCCAGGTGGACTACGTGGCACCAGGGAGGCGTAAATGGCGTCACGTAGACAGTGATTCGGATGTTGAGCAGTTAGAGCTCCCAAAGGATGATTCAGATGATGAAGACAGCGGGGATGGTGGAGATGCAGGGCCCACCCAACCAAGGGCCCCCACTGCTGATATAGCATCTCCAGCATCCACCCAAGGTGGAGTAGAGGCTGTAGGGTTCCATCAGGACTTTCGTCTTGATGAGGAGAAGGATACTGATGAGGAGCCCTTAACCCACACTGTGGCGAGCCGGATGGTTGCTACTGACTGAGGTATTCAGGAGGTTGGTGGATGCTCTGGCGAATCTGGGGAGGCTGACCCTGATCCTACTTATGCTCCTGATCAGTCCAGCAGTATTCCAGGGGGAGCATCCACCTCAAAGGGCTCGAGGAAGAAAAGGATGGCTCGGCCCCATGGTTTGAAGACGAAGAGGAGGAGGATGACTTTCATCACCACTACCACTAATACCACCACCTCTACCACTCCACCTACTACCACCACTCCACCTACTACCATCACTCCACCTACCACCACTACTACCATCCCATCCACCACCATATCTACCACACCCACTCCACCACCACCTTCATCTATACCACCCCCAATCTTCACTCATCCACCACCACCTTCATCTATACCACCCCCAATCTTCACCACTGCCACCACCCCACCACTAGCCACCATGCCGGACCATCGTCATACCCTTCCTATCCATCTGGATCCTCTCTACCTCCTAGTGGGGTAGAGGAACAGCTCTTGGCACTTAACCGTATGGTGCTGAAGCTGTTGACTAATGATGACGAGAAGAATTCTCAGATTTGTTAGCTAGTAGATCTTACTGCTGCCCAATCTATGCAGATATCTCAGCAGGCACAACAGATAGAGCAGCAGGCCCAGCAGATGGCTGTTCAGAGCGTACAGATGTCCCAACTCCAGGAGCAGCATGCCTAATCAACTAAATGCACAGAGGAGTTGGAGACTACCAACAAGACCATCATGCTACAGCTCAAGGGATCAAAGGATGAGCCCTTAAAGATCAAGGAAAGAGATGGATATGATAGTGATGATGACAGTGATGATGATGATGATGATGGTGATGACATTGAGGATGATACTGATGCTGGTGATGATGATGTTGATGATGATGAAGATGACACAACTGTTACGGGTGCCACATCTGCAAGTGAGAGAAGGACAAAGAAAGCACAAGACCAAGGTGCCTCCACTTCCGCCTCATCAGCAGAAGAGCATATGATCCAAGACAAGAGTAATACTTAGTTGTTTTTGTTGTTTAAATCATATGTATTTGAATCTTGTATCACATTAATGTAATGAATGTTTATATTTAATGTTGATGTTTCTGTTTTGATTATTAACTAATGATTGTTGTGTTACATGTCTAAATCATGCAGATCCGAATTTTCAGAGGGATGAATATGATGTTGCTCCCCTCTAACAGATCAAGACTTAGCTCACGATGATTCTTGATCTGCAGGGAATACTCAGGAGATCGGTGATGTACACTCCTGAAGAAGGAGAGATCATTCACAATCTCACTGACGAGCAAATTGCTGAAATGTTCAAGCTAAATCCCGATGAGATTGTCAAGGATGCTCCAACAGTCAATGTGGAAAATGACGACGAGCTCAACGACGTTGATGAAATCGAGATTGAAGATGTCACTGACCAGCATTATCCAGAGTACACTGACATTGAGGGTAATGTCATTCTCATTCTGGGAGACAATCTAGTCAGTGAAACCTTTGAGACTGGATAAACTGGAACAAGAGTCTTGCAAGACGGAAGATAAGGCCCAAGCCTCGGACGCTGAAGTCAATATTAGAAAGGCTGAGTGGGCTGCTTGCTTTGAAGAAATAAGAGCCCAACGCAGTACGTCAAAGTCGACTGTCTACACCAAGATGTATAAAGTGAAGAAACATCACAAGGTGTCGGGCAAAATCATCATGTGGGCATATTTTGAAGATCTCAACGTTTATGCAGTTAAACGTGAGAAAGGGATTGAGTACTTCAGGTTCCACACAACCTGAAGACTCTTCCTGGATTTGAGCTTAACCAGATAGCGAAGTTGAAATTGCAATACGCTGATCTACGCAAGATGTCTGGCTGGTTTGAAGCAGCTCTAAAGAGAGAGTACCACACCAGATGGGTCAACTTCAAACCTCAACAACCAACAAGGTATATCAGACAGTCTGAGGTTGATGCCATAACTAGAAAACCGAGAATAGTACTGAAGTGGAGTCCTCCGCGCACCATGTATAAGATCTCACTACGGGAAATGCCACAGGACTTCACTTACACTTCAAATGGTGGTACTATGATTGGAGGACTGAAGAGGCAGTCATAGTCTTGAACAAAGAGGGCAAAATGGATACTATGAGGGTATTTGACCTGATGTGGCTTACAAACTTGTCTGCAGATGATGTCTACAAATTATACAAGTGGCCATTGTTCTATGATTCTCAAGATATTGTACAAGCTCTATAATTTCAGAACATGATACGACTCTGCTTTGCTTTTGGGATACACGCCGGAGTCACAAGAGAAGAGAAGTACAAGAAGTATGAAGATGGTAAGACATTAGATGAAACTAGGTCCAAGGGGGAGTTTGTAGATACATGTGTCCCTAGTTTCTGAACTTAATGTAATATGTCTTTAGTGTCTTACACTTATGTAACAGTTGGGTACTTAATAAAATGTAAATGCTTGGTTGTGATTATAATGTTTAATAATTCATTAATGAGTTGTTTATCGCATATTGAATTGATTATATAGGTTTGTGGTTGTTTGAACTAATATAAATAATGTAAAGATAATAAATACATTCAAACTTAGTAATATGAAGTTATCATGTGAATGGCCCATGCTAATGGACCATACACATGAACAACTTCATGCGAATGACTCAGTCGCACGACTGAACCAGGAGACTGGATCAGTCGTATGATTGTAACAAGAGATTGGCTCAGTCGTACGTCTGAACACTCAGTCGTGCGAGTGGATCAACCGCATGGCTCAATCGCATGACTGAACCATGCTAATGGTTCAGTCGCCCGAATGAGCAATCCTAACCTATAAATACCACCTAATTCATGGAAAAACGCAAGCATTGAACACACTTTGACTCCAGACGTACCCTAGCCATCCAGAGACCTATAAGAACATACTCTAAGTTCATAGATCGTAGTAGATCGATTCCTAATCGATTCTTAACGTTTAGATTCAATACATAATTGTTTCTACGTGCGTTCTCACTGATTGGATCGCCAATCAAATAGGATTCCGCATTATTTTATTCGGTATACATGTTAATTAGTAAGTACATAGTCCATTACACGATCCTAACAAAAGGGATAACATAGAACCCCAACATCATCTCATATCCTACCCTAAGAACTCACCAAAGGGTCCTTTCATCACCTTCCCTAAGACACCAAGGGAGAACAAAATTCAAGGAAGCCAATTCCAAGAGACAAGTTCTTCTCAAGCCTTTGTGTCTTCTGATGAAAGTTGTGGCAACTTTCTTTTCACCCTTGAAGACCTGGACTGTATCCATCCTACTAATCTGGAATAAATGGAGATAGTCCAGCAGATGGCTCTTCTCACTCACAGAGCCAAGAAGTTCTACAAGCGGACTGGAAGGAAGTTTCCATGTAGTGCAGCCAGTGGAAAGTTTGGGCTGGACAAAAACAAAGTCAAGTGTTACAACTGTAACTTGATGGGCCACTTTGCCAGAGAGTGTAAGGCACCCAGAACAAATGGTGGCCAAGCACAGTCCAGACCAAACTATACTGATAAAGCTACCCAGAATGACAAACCAAAGCAGCAAGCTGTTGTTGCTGTTGAAGAAGGAGGCTTTGACTGGAGCTTTCAGGTGGAAGATGTTCTTCAAATCAAGCACTGATGGCAGATCATGATGAAGCCAAGGTATTGGGTTGAATCAAGGAGAAGGCTGGTGCAACCAAAACCAAATTACTAAGTCAAATTTTGGTGCTACTTACAAAGGCTTCCGAAGCCAAGCGTGGAACTTCCGAAGGTTGTAGAGTTCTTCCGAAGACAAAGTGAAAGATCAACTTCCAAAGACAAACTCTACTTCTAAAGTCAAAGAACTTACTACCGAAGATCAAGTCCAAGATAAATAAATCAGAAGACTACTTCTGAAGTATGAAGAAAAGAAGAAGTCCTCAAACTTTGGAAAAAGTAGCTTCTTCCGAAGTATAAGCGGCTTCGGAAGTACTTGTTCTTCCGAAGCCATTTAACCTTCGGAAGACACTGCTATGAACCAGTGGACATAAGTATGGTCTCTAACACTCCGCTGCAGACCTCTGATAATGCATGGCGCTTTCTCAAAGAGCCATGTAGTTGACCATACTTTATTCCACTGTTCACCTTTTATGATAGTACAAGTTACAAACTTTAGTTGGTGACAAAAGGTAAGTCATGGACATGTCCTGACTACCATATCTCAGATAAGACTTTACCTGAGATACCTTAACTCTAGCAGTGTAGTATTTGCTTTAGTTATAGGATCCTAGCTGGACTGAAAGTATACCCGGCTGTAGGTAGTATTATATATAGTTTCTCATTGTAACTCATAAACCATGTTTGTAAGAGTCTTGTAATCTTTGAGTTGAGAAGCAATATATGTAAGTACCTTGAAAATTACCTCTTGTGTTCTTTACTACTTATTATATTGTGATCAAATCTTCTAGACTCTGCCTTTCATCCGAGTGTGGTTCAAGTGAGTTTGAGAGAAAAACAAAGTGTTAAGTGACATTAACCGATCCTGCAATTGGTATCAGAGCTTGCTAGGCTCTTGATTGTGAGATCTTACCATTCAAATCAACTTGTTTTTCACTCCTCCCTAGAACTCACTCAAAATGGCCCTTAACAAATCTGAAGTAGAGATGGGAACTATGACCAAAGCTCCCATCATTACTCTTGAAAACTTTAGGTCTTGGAGCAGAAGAATGGAAGGCTTCATCAGATACCAAGACAACAAAATGTGGAACTCTATTGTCAACGGCCCGTATAAACCCAAGGTGGCTTCACCTGGAGGAAACGGTGCCATGATAGAAAAAGCTGTTGAAGATTATTCTGACGAGGACCGGAAAAAGATGGACATTGATAGCAATGCTATGACCATTCTTATGACTGCTATACCTAACTCCATCATGGTGGGGTTTGAGCATTGTAAGTCTGCCAAAGAATTGTTTCATGCACTTGCTCAAATGTATTCAAGCTCCAACGACTCCAAGAAAGACTCATTGAAGCAGCAGTTCGAGAACTTCACTTACATTGCTGAAGAGACCCTCAGCCAGCAGTATTTCAGGTACATGGATCTTATTTTTTCTCTTTAGTCTGTGAAGATCACTCCTGAACTTAGAGATCTCACAAGAAAGTTCATGAGTGCTGTTCCAAATGAGTGGACATTCTACTGTGTCTCTATCAAGAGGACTGAGAATTTGAACACTCTTACTATGACTGAACTCTATGGCATCCTTGATGGATACCGTTTAGAGATGGAGAGTAAGAAGGGCCACCAAACAAGTAGACCTCTGAGTTTTCTTGCTAGCAATGCTTTAATGGTTGCTAAAGGCTCAGTACCCCCACAACCTTAGCACTAACTGACATACAACCAGCAGCCATCCTGCTCTACTGGACCATACATCACTTTCCCTGAGACTCCAAGGTCTCAACAGGCTCAGCATAGTTCCTTTAAGGACAGTTATGCCTTTGTCTTAGGAAGTGGATACTCTAGGGATTTTCAATATTGTTTTGATGATCTAGAATGTTTTAGTCCAGATGATGTAGAGTATGTGGACATAGTCCAACATATGGCTCTTTTAACCTACAGAGCGAAGAAGTTTTTAAAGAGAACTGGAAGGCATTTCCCTCAAAACCCAACTACTGGCATATTTGGGTTTGACAAAACCAATGCCAAATGTTACAACTGTAACCAACTTGGTCACTATGCAAGGGAATGCAAGGCTCCCAAGACAAATCCAGGAACCCCACAGGCCTCCACACATCCCTCCACATCAAAGCCCACTGGAAAGTCAACTGAAACAGCTGCAATGGCTCAAGAAGTTGATTGGAGCTTTATGGTACAGGATGTGACTCCTGCTCAAGCTCTCATGGCCGGAACAGATGATAACCAGGTATATGAATATCTCTGTACTCCTGCCTGTATAGCTAAGGTTAAATTATATCAGGACTACAATATGGATATTAAGTCTGATATTGAGTCTTTAAATATTCTGAAATCTGAATTCAGAAGGGCTAAATCTGACTACCAAAAGAAAATTGAGGAGTTAGAGAAAATTGTGTCTCTATTAAAACATGAACATACCAACTACAAGACTCAAATAAAGGATCTAATATCCAAATTTTCTGAAGCCTAAGCCCGGCTTGTCACTGTTGAGGCTAAAGCCAGGAAGTATGCTATCTCTCAGCTGAACTTCCAAGCTATTCATGCATCATCCTCCCACTCCAAACTCTGTTATCAGAACAAAGGAGGGTTGGGGACCAATGAAATTTCTCCACCACACTCTTATGAGTCTATTAGACAACTTAGATGTGGTACCGAAGAGCAAGAGGTCCCAACTGCTGACCTATCTTCACATGAGTTGAAGAATGATGAAATAATAGTGACCACCACAGGGAAGGAACAGGTAAATGTACCCACCTCTCCCAGTGAAGATCAAATCCTAACCACCAAAGCCAGAAGTAGCAGCTAAAGCTGCAAGAAGAACTGTCAAGAAAATGGCTGAGTCTAAGATGAAGATTAACCCAAAGCAAAAAGGTGTCTTTATCTCAGCTGGATTCCAAATGGTAGGTACTTTTGATCCGGGAAAAGAGTGTAGTACCAGCACTCCTGTCCTGTCAAAGGATCAAAAGTTGAAGGGAAAGGTTGCTGATGAAGAGAAAAATCCCAAGAAACAGCAATCCTCACATTCCCAAAAGACTAACATTGCATGCATAATGTGTGGTCTGCGAAACCACATGGCTAAAGATAGAAAAGAAGGAGTCAGGGAAGGTTTAACATTTGGACCTTATCAAACGGTTCAAGTGGTGAAAAAGGGAAAGCTGGTTTCCGAAGCAAGGTTGCTTTCGGAAGAAAATCTTTCTTCCGAAGGGAAAATGGCTTCGGAAGCAAAAGCTACAAATGTTCAGAAGAACAAGAAAGCTCCCTTGAAACCATCCAAGAAGAAGACTGCTTCGGAAGAAAAGGTGGTGAAGGCTGCTTCCAAAAAGAAAGAAGCTTCGGAAGAATGCCATGCTGCAAAAGCTTCAACAAGCTCATCCTCTATGATCAACCAAAGGATGGATTGGAAGATGAAGGAAGATGCGGCAGCCCAAACCTCTTCTTCAAAGACATCCATTGAACCCCCATGCTTAACTTTTGGTTCAATTATGTCACAATTATTGGAAGAACCCAAGACCAACAAGACTTGGGTATCCAATCAATGCTAACAATCTCATCTTGTGTGCAGGGATATCCATATGACAAGAATAACAACATCTGGATTGTGGATAGTGGATGCTCTAGGCACATGACAGGGAACAGATCTCTCCTTCAACAGTTTCAACACTATGATAGAGGTCCTCTCCAATTTGGAGGTGAGACCGGAGGATATATTTCTGATAGAGGGAGTATATCCAACGGGAAGTTAAAAGTTGACAAAGTTCACTTTGTCAAACAGCTTGAACAAAATCTGTTAAGTGTTTCTTAGTTTTGTGATCAAAAACACCAAATACTTTTCACAGAACATGAGTGCATTTCCCTCAAACCAGGGATGAAAATTCCATTGTAATTGGTGCTTCTTAGATCTCCCAGGAAAGGGGATATGTACAAGCTTGATATGAACAATGCTTCCCTAATAGGAGAAGTATCATGCTTTCTTTCCAAAGCAGATAGTGATGAGTCAAAACTTTGGCATAAACGTATGTGTCATGTAAATTTTAAGACAATAAATAAATTGGCTAAAAATAACTTGGTACATGGTTTGCCTAAAAAGGAAATTTTCTGCAAAGATAACTTTGTTGCATGCCTAAAAGGGAAGCAACACATAACATCTCACAAATCCAAAAGTGTTAAATCCGTCACTACTCCATTACACTTATTGCACATGGATCTTTTTGGTCCCACAAGTATAATGAGAATTGGAAGGAAATCATTTTGCCTTGTGATAATTGATGATTTTACAAGATTTATATGGTTATTCTTTTTAAGAACTAAAGATGAAACTACTGAAACATTAAAATCTTTTATCCTTAAAATAGAAAATCAAATTGATCACAAGGTTAAAATAATTAGAAGTGATCAAGGGACTGAGTTTAAGAACCTAGTTCTTGACTCATTTTGTAACTCAAAAGGGATTGCTAGACAATATAGTGCTCCTAGAACTCCTCAACAAAACGGTGTTGCTGAGAGGAGGAACATGACACTTATTGAGGCTGCTCGAACTATGTTAGCTGGTTCAAAACTACCTCTAACATTCTAGGCAGAGGTAGCCAGCATGGCATGCTATGTGCAGAAAAAAGTTCTTGTAGTTAAGCCACATGGAAAAACCCCTTATGAGCTACGGAACAAGAGGGCACCATTCATTGGCTTTCTAAGGTCCTTTGGAAGCAATTGTACCATACTTAACACAAAGGACAATTTGGCAAAATTTGCTGAAAAGTTGGATGATGCTATCTTTCTTGGATACTCTTCTAGCTCTAAAGCTTATAGGGTATACAACAATAAGAATCAACAATTTGAGGAGTCATCCAATATATTTGTTAATGAGCACACTCCTTGTGTGCTATCTTTGATTTAGAATTGTTTCCAGACTATTCTAAACCATCTTGTGAGAATGTTTCAGTTGGAACAGGTGTTCAAAATGATGCTGATGTTGCTGCTGATACTAATCAACTGTTTGAGCTACCCAGACCTCTTCCAAGTTCTCCAAGAGCTACAACAAATCAAGCTTCCCCTATTTACAGATCAAATACTATAACTATATCAAGGAATAGTGAAGCTTCAACAAGTGAATCACCTGTTGAGCCTCAAAATTCATCAGGTGATCCTACATAACACCAAGCTGATAGAAGAAGCATCTTGAAGGAACAGGCAACTGTTAAATCCACTTCACAGCCAACCATTGATGATGTTTCTCATTCATTCAATCAGGTCCTCATTAAATGACTTTGAAACAACAGCTGGACAAAGTGTTCAAGTTCCTCATCTCCTCAACTGGAAGTGATTCCTCGTTTTAGGATTCATAATACTCATCAAACTCAGAACATCTTAGGGGATGTCTCTGAAGGTGTGAGAACAAAAGGGTAGACTCATCATGGGAATGTCTGCTTGTACTCATGCTTTTTATCCCAGATGGAACCCAAGAAGGTGGAAGATGCCTTGAAAGATAGTAGCTGGCTTGAATCGATACAAGAGGAGTTGCTTCAATTCAAGAGACAGAAGGTTTGGAACCTATGTCTGCTACTATCTGGTCAAGTACCTATAGGAACCCAATGGGTTTTCAAGAAACAAAAGAGATGATAGAGGCTTGATTATCAAGAACAAGGCAAGACTAGTGGTTCATGGATACACCCAAGAAAAAGGAATTGATTATACAGATGTCTTTGCACTTGTTGCAAGACTTGAGGATGTTAGGATCTTCCTTGCTTATGCTGCATCCAAGGATTTCACTGTCTACCAGCTTGATGTCAAGTGTGCTTTTCTATATGGGGATATAGATATGGAAGTTTACATGTGCCAACCTCTAGGATTTGAAGACCCACAGCACCCCAACTTTGGGTGAAAATTGGAAAAAGCTCTATATGGGCTGCACCAAGCACCTTGGCTGTGGTATGAGACTTTGTCTCAGTTTCTTCTGAAGAATGGTTACACTAGAGCTACCATTGACCTGACTCACTTTATTAGAAAGTCTGGAAAGGAAATTTTGCTTGTTCAAGTCTATGTTGATGAAATCATATTTGGTTCTTCAAATGACCAAATGTGCAAGGACTTTAAAAGCATTATGAAGAAAAAGTTTGAGATGAGTTCCATGGGAAAAATGGACTTTTTCCTTGGAATTCAGGTAAAGCAAGTGAAGGAAGGGTTCTTCATTAATCAATCTAAGTATGTTTCTGACATCTTAGAAAGATTTGAGATGAAAGATTGTAAGCCAACTAAGACACCCATACCCAGAAACCATAATCTTTGTCCTAACCTTGAGGGAGAGGATACTAATCAACATCAGTATAGGGCAATTATTGGTTCTCTGATGTATCTCACAGCTAGTAGACCTGATATAATGTTTGCCACTTGCATCTGTGCAAGATATCATGTTGCTCCGAAGGTGTCTCACCTAGCTGTTGTCAAGAGAATCCTCAGATACCTCAAAGGAGCACCTAAACTAGGTCTTTGGTATCCTAGAAACAAGGATTTCAATCTCTATGGATACTCTGACAGTTACTATGGTGGTTGAAACATTGACAAGAAATCAACATCAGGAGGATGTCAATTTATTGGTGGAAGGATAATCTCATGGCAATGCAAGAAGCAATCATGTGTCTTTACATCAACTGCTGAAGCTAAATATATTGCTGCTGCAAGTTGCTATGCTCAGCTGCTGTGGATTCAGAATCAGATGCTAGATTATGGATTCAACTTTATGAGTACTCCTATCCATATTGACAACAATAGTGCTATCTCCGTCACTGAGAATCCGGTGAAGCACTCCAAGACAAAGCATATTGATATCAGGTACCATTTCATTAAAGATATTCATGAGAAAAATCTAATTAAGTTAATCAAAGTTGATTCAAATGAACAATATGTTGATTTGTTCACCAAAGCTTTTGATGAACAAAGATTTAAGTATCTCATAACAACTATTGGTATGATAAACATTGATTAGATTACCTATTTTGAAAACCTTTTAATATGTAATATCTTATGTCAATACAATCTAAGCCCTGTTACAAAAGATCTCTCTGAAAATTTCTAAGTATAAATTTCTTCCGAAGAGAAATTAACCCTCGGAAGTTATTTTCATATCTTTCGAAGCAAAATTTCTCCAAGGATAATTTTCTTCTCGGAAGAGTTTTTAGTCTTGGAAGAAGCGATTGATTCAATATCAGATCTACTTCCGAAGCTTATACAAACTCTCCATTTAGAATGCAATCCTCACCTTCGGAAGCAAAGTTGTTGCTTCGGAAGTAAGAGTTGCCTTCAGAAGACAAATTACCTTAGGAAATGTTTTATATTCAGAAGACAGATTTTACTGTGTAACGGAAATCTCTTGGGCCCCACACTGTAAAAAGCAAAGATTTTGTTAATGATGTCGGATTATTTAACTAAATTAAACCTTATCGCCACTGTCATTTCGTCCACTAAAACATCACATCACCTTATCCTAACCCCCATTACCGCCTTTCCACCCTCTTTTAAATAATCCCGACTATTCACTTTCATCTTCTTACCTAAATTTTACTGCCCTAAAAATTTCCTTCACTCCAACTTTACCCAATCTCAAATTCATCCTCATTGACCTTGCTCAAATGGCTAGAGTAGAGTAAAACAATGGGCTCCCAATCAGTCTAAGGTCTCACCATCCTTCTCTTTTGACCTTAATTTGGGTTTTGAGTCTCCTTAGTCTTAAACCCATGAGCTCGAAACCCAAGCCAACAACCCGCAGAATGAGTATTTATACTCTTCTGAGTAGTCAACAAGGGACAGCCCCACCAGAGGCTCAATGCCTATAGACATTGACTAAGGTCCCGGGTTAGTAGGCTTAACCTCCTTATCTTTCACTGACCTTCCCTTTAAAACTGATGAAGAGATAACATCCCTCCATGGCAATGAAGTTGATCTACAACACCCTCTCCAAGATCAATAGAGCCTAGAGAGATCTCTTATCTCTAGCCCCCATCAACAACCTATAACTGAGGTGAGTCCCACTGATGTGGAGGGGACTCATGCAGATTAAGTTGCTACTACAGAAGGTGCCTCAATGGAGCCTATGGACAGTGGTAACATATCTGAGACTGAATCTGCGGCAACCTTTAGATGACTCTGAAAGAGACATAATTAAGCAATGGAAACCAGGATGCCAAGAAACCACATCTGGTGGTGAGGCTGAACATACTAGGTATGTTACCTCATCTCCCCATGATTCTTTTAAAAAAAGATGAGGGAAGCGTGCAACTCCTCATAAAAAGACCTTCTGTCTAAAGTCTCAAACCTTTAATCCTTGGTTATGACTTTAGAAGAAAGGTCCGCCACTCAGCAACTTGAGATTGACAATCTCAAGGCTAAACTAGCTGAGAAACAGACTGAGAGATATGTTAGGCATTACCTGTTCAAGTCTCATTGACCTCTTCCTCCAGCTCATCCAACTCTCAAGATGATCCTACCAAAAAGGGGGAGAATGTTCAGAGTCAAACACTTGAGGACCCACAGATTCAGATTTCAACTTCAACATTTTCTACTCCTGTCACCACTTTGTCAGAGCCATCTTAAGTTGTACTTCAAATCGACCCAAAGATGCTCAGAGATCTCTACAGACTCTTCACCAAGTTTCTGTTGAGATCCT
>BJCM01233853.1:0-10937 GCA_018326385.1 Flaveria bidentis
CTTATAATGTTTATTATTTCATTGATTAGTAGGTTAACGCTTATTGAACTAATTATATAGGTTTGTGGTTGTTTGAAATAATCTTAGTAATGTAATGATTAAGAAATATATTCAAACTTAGTAATATGAAGTTCTCATGCGAATGGCCCATGCTAATGGACCATACGCATGAACAACTTCATGCGAATGACTCAGTCGCACGACTGAACCAGGAGACTGGATCAGTCGCACGATTGTACATGAGATTGGCTCAGTCACACGACTGAACACTCAGTCTGTGCGAATAGATCAACCACATGACTCAATTGCACTACTTAACCATGCTAATGGTTCAGTCGCATGAATGAGAAACCCTAACCTATAAATACCACTTAAATCGTGGAAAAACGAAACACTTTGAATACATACGTACCCTAGCCGTCCAAAGACTTCTAAGAACTTGTTCCAAGTTCATAGATCGCACTAGATCGATTACCAATCATTCTTAACGTTTAGATTCAATCTAAAAATGTTTCTACATGCGTTCTCACTCATTGGATCGCCAATCAAATAGGATTCCGCACTATTTGATTTCGTATACACGTATATCAGTTAGTATTTCATCCAATACACGATCCTAACAAGTGGTATTAAAGCTTTGGCAGTTGATTTACGTGTGATTCAATCGTTTTTTATACAAAAATTGTGTTTTTTCCACTAAAAACGCAATCTTTTGTGTCAAACAGTGTTTTAGACGTCTCCAATTCATAAAGTTAACTTTTTCTGGCATACGGCAATTAGGGTTAGTGAGAAATTCGAGTTTTTGCGTCCAAAATACCTTAAACCTTCGAATTCTCAAAATCCAGCAGCTCCAGTCGCACGATTGACTCAATCGCATGTCTGAGTTCATATGCATCCCTCGTACGCACGATTGGACTCATTCGTAGCTCCATTCTTACGACTGGACCGTCTAGTCAAATTGTTTATTCGCACATGTCCATTCGCCCGATTGATTCATCCGCATTGGTTCATTCGCCCGTTTGAGCCATCTGCATTGTTCAATCGCCCGAATAGCCTAATCGCACACTTTCATTCGCAACATTAAAATAGTTTGTTCTAAAATTTAAAGGTGATAGTAATGGAGGATCAGTATTCAACGTTCTCCGTAGGTAGGGATTCAAGGATCTAGAATCTATTGCTTCTGGAAAATGAGGTGGGGAATCATAACAAACCCCCTAAGCTAATCACGTTAGATGATTACCCATAGTGGAAGCAAAGATTTGAGATTTACTTGAATGGCGTAGATCCCAATCTGTAGGAGTCGATAGAGACGGAGTATAGCATGCCTGTAGGAGCAGATGGAGTCAAACTTAGATTAGGGGGCATGGCTGATGGACAAAAGGTTAAGTACAATGCTAAGAAGAAAGTTTATGCATTGCTCACTCAGTCAATTCCGAAGGACATTTTCCATCAATTTTCTGAGAATAAGCAAGCAAACAAGCTGTGGGATGCATTGAAAAAGAGGTATGACGGAAATGCATCATGAAAAGCTCTAAAGGCTAAAGCGTTGAAGAAGGAGTTTGACAACTTCTCGTCAATGGGAAAGGAAAGCTTGGACGATGTAATTGATCGGTTCTATCACTTGATGAGTGAGCTACACACACATGGAGTCACCACTTCTATGGAAGACAAAGTCTCAAACTTTGCAGATGGGTTGCCTGAAAAGTGGGTTTCTTTTGTCTCCAACCTTAGACAAAACGATATGCTCGCGAAGTTAGACATCAATGACTTCATTCTGAAGCTGAGAGAGGAGGAATTACGGATGAAGTACAGGGCACAAAAGTCTACTTATGATCAGAACCCAGCCATGTACAACTCAACTCCTTAAGCGAAAACGTCTGGAGCTCCATTACAAACAGCTTTTGTGTCGAGTTCAGCGGGTCCATCTCATGGCTCCTCTTCAGGATCTGACACGTCTGGGTCGTCTGGTACCCAATACATCGCACCTGAAGTAAATGCTACAAAACTGAAGACCGAGAATCTCGGGAATGTGACTGTTGAGGTAGCAAAGGAGCACATGGACCTCTTAGCAGCGGTAGTCCACTCTTATGATAGGCTAGTTGCTGGGAAAACTGGGAACTGCCATCTGGCAGATGAGGACTATGAGCAGGTAGACGAGACAGAGCTGGAACGGATGGACATAATGTGGGCCTTAGCAAGTGTTGTCCAAAGAGCGAAGAAGTTTCTCAAGAAAACCAAATAGAACCTGGTTTCTACTAAAGACACAACTTTCGGTTTTGACAAGTCCAAGGTTACCTGCTTCAACTGTGGGGAAAAGGGGCAATTCAAACGTGAGTGTGTGAAGCCCAAAAAGACAGGAAATAGGAATCCTTTCTCATCCTTCAATCATCCGGATAAACCTACAAGTAGTCCTACTTCATCAAGAAAGGATCCTAAAGCATTGACAGCTCATGATGACGAAGGACAAGATTGGAGCTTTTGGTTTGTGTCTCCAGGAGAATCCAATATTGCTAGTGTCGAGGACTTAGATAACGACTCAGCAAGTGAGGGTGATATTGCAGTGGAACTCGCGATGTCAAGTATTGAAGAAACGGCAACTGTGGTGATCACCTATCTGAAGAAGGGACACGTTCAACAAGTCCAGAATCACCAGAACCACAAAAGTCAGACTCTGCCTTGATGGCTGATTCAACCACTCCCTCTCAGGTAAGTTCCACTACTCAACTTTTCAATAATCATGCTTGTTCTGATTGTAAAAAATTTAGAGAAAGCATTAATTTGAAATTTGCTAGGTTATTAGATCATAATGATAGCTTAGTAAATGATTTGCAACTGTGCACAGAAGCCAATAGAATTCTAAAACAAAATGAGCACAACTATAAAGAAAAGATAGAACTTTTGAACAAACAACTTAGGGAAACCAAAGTTGTAGCTTTTAATCAAGCATATGACATTAAGTTCTATCTACACTCCCTAGAAGACACTAAGAAACAAAAGGCAGTTTTAGAAGTAGAAGTAAATTCCTTAAAGAAAAAACTGCATAGTTGGACAAGTTCTTCTCACATTGTCCAACACTTAGTAAGAGAACGCAACAATGGGGAGGGTTTGGGTTATAAAGTGGTTCCACCACCACATGAGACCTTTATGAATGATAAAAATAAACCAATAAATAATAACCCCATCAAGGATCATGTGGTGACCACTCCCCTAGTAAGTGATCCACATTCCACATATAAACCTAACGAATCTGGCACTAAACTAGAGGCCACTTCAAAATCACAAGGTAAAATGCCCTGTGTCAATCTTGACAAACAATTTGTGAAGGTTAAAGTCAAATCTGGGTCAACCAAGTCTAATTCTAAACCCAAAAAGACCAAACAAGTTAACCACCCTCGTGCTTCATGTTTAAGTCCAGAGAAACAAAAGGAAATAGATGTTAAAAATGTTCAAACAATTAATTTTGTTAAACCAGATAAAACATCTAAGCAAGAAATGTCAAAACCCAAACAAAACAATGTCACACATGTGTCCCACACTTCTCCACAGAAACATTTAAATCGTCAAGTTGAAAGCAGATCATGCTACAATTGTGGAAAGTATGGACACATTGCGTCTTATTGTCCTTATTATCAGACACCAAAGAAGAACGTTGAACTTTATGACACTAAAGTAAGCTCTTCCAAAAGAAGATCCATGACTCCACCAAAAAATGTTAGTGAACCTAAAGTTCAACCTATCAACCAGTCGTCTGTTTATCACAAACAGGCCTTACATAAGATTGGCTTATGGAAAGAGAAATCTATCCATGAGTCTAATAATCAGAACAAGAAGACCATAGATCTTCCCTTACCCTCAAAAGGTCAATGGGTGGAATTTATAATGTGTGATGCCTCTGGGTCACCCAAGCCAGTTAAGGCTTGGGTCCCTAACCTCAACTAATGATTTCCATTGAATGCGCAGGGTATTCGCTATAGTGCTGAAACAAATACTTGGATCGTAGATAGCGGAGCATCTAGGCACATGACTGGAAACCAGGCACTCCTGTCTAACGTCAAACAAATTAAAAGAGGTCATGTTTCCTTTGCGGGAAATAAAGGAGGTTACATTACAGCTTAAGGGGAGGTAGGGAATGAGAAAGTAAAGTTTGATAAGGTAAACTACGTTCAAAAACTTCAAAACAATTTACTTTTTGTGTCCCAAATATGTGACAAGGGTTTTAAGGTAGTTTTTGATAACAAAAAGTCCTATGTCCTGAAAAAGGACTATGTGATCCCGGAGGACCAAGTATTAATGTCAGCCTCAAGATATAATGACCTTTATGTCTTGGATATGTCAAAGGCCTCCACAACGGATCATCAAGTACAGTGCTTCTTGTCAAAAGCTACCAAGAAGGATTCAATCTCCTCGCATAGGAGAATGGGGCACATAAATCCACGGAAGATGAATCACTTGATCCAAAATGATCTAGTGTGGGGAGTAAATGTCAAAAACTTCCAACTCCCGGATTTTTGTGTCACCTGCAAGAAAGGCAAACTGACAAAGAAGGCTCATAAGGAAAAGAAGGTTCACTCCATTGAACTGCCTCTTGAGCTTCTCCACATGGATCTGTTTGGTCTAGTAAGTACAAGAAGCATCGCAGTCTACTTGTACTGCTATGTAGTTACAGATGACTACTTAAGATTCTCTTGCGTGATGTTTCTGAAATCAAAATCAAAAACATTTGAGTCATTCAAAGAGTTAGTAACTACACTGGAGTCTCTCCACAAGCTGAAGGTAAGAAAAGTCCGCTCAGACAATGGAACCGAGTTCAAGAATCAATGGATGGAGGCTTTCTGCAAAGAAAAGGGAATTGTGCATCAGTTCACGTCCACCTATACTCCTCAGATGAATGGCGTTGCTGAGAGAAAGAATCGCAACTTAATAGAGACAGCACGGACAATGCTAGCAGACTCGAAGCTGCCTATCCAAATTTGGAATGAGGCAGTTGCCAATTCTTGTTACACGTTAAATCGAGTTCTGGTAGTTAAACATCATGGCAAGACATGTTTCAAATTACTTCAACGACATAAACCAAATCTAGAGTATCTCAAACCATTTGGCGCACCGTGCACACTACTAAAGAAAAATCAGGAGGGAAAGCTCAGCGAGAAGGCTGAAGAAGGAATCTTTCTTGGATAAAACATACCGAATAAGAGAGTCTACAACAACTCAACGGGTCAAGTAGAAGTGTGGTGTAATGTCAACGTTCAGAGATACACCACCCTCCTGCTGGAAAAGGACCCGCTTTCTTTTTCGACTATGATGGATTCTTCAAGTCCTTCAACATCCCTCTCTCCACCTCTGACAATGACTTGGCAACCAAAATGATGTTTGAGGTCTTAAACACACCATTACAAGACGTCACATCATCTGGTTCATAAGGTGAATCATCTAACCAGTCAGGGGGAGCACTCGAGGTAAGTGACTCCTCCTCTAACGATGAAGTTGTGGAGAATGACCAGAACAATGAGGAGGAACATGTTCCCATTCCTGCAAGTCCACATGCATCTGACATTGATGCCTCTGCATCTTCGGAACCTCAAACTCCTACTGCCTCAGATACAGAACCAAACGTTCATAATCTTGGTTCTGAGGTAGTTGTTCCCACCACTCCTGGATCACGCCTAAATGTCTATCATCCTCTGGACAATGTCATTGGGGATGTCAGATCCGGAGTTCAGACTAGAAATCAGTTATATTCAGCTAATTATGCCTCGGTAATGGAAAAAGGATACCTTTACGATGGTGCATATCGTTATTTTGTGTCTCAGTTTGAGCCAAAATACGTTAGTGAAGCCCTGAATGATAAGGCATGGGTGAGTGCCATGCAAGAAGAACTTCTTCAATTCAAGAAGTTAGGAGTATGGACACTTATTGATAGACCTAAAGGTGCTAAAGTCATTGGTACCAAATGGGTCTTGAAGTGTAAGAAAGATGATCAAGGTGTCATCATCCGGAACAATGCTCGACTTGTAGTTCAAGGATTTCGAAAAATCGAGGGAATAGATTACAATGAAGTATTTGCAGATGTGGCGAGAATGGAAGCCATCCGTATCTTCCTAGCCTATGCTTCTTACATGAAGATTAAAGTCTATCAACTGGATGTAAAGAGTGCATTTCTTCGTGGTAAAATCGGGAAACTATGTATGTCAGTCAACCTGAAGGATTTGAGGATCCATATCATCAGGACAGAGTTTACAAACTAGATAAGGCTCTCTACGGGCTTCATCAAGCCCCGAGAGCATGGTATGAAAAACTCTCTACTCACCATGTGAAACACGGGTTTCGTAAAGGTGTAATTGACTGTACATTGTTCATCAAAGAAAAGGATGGTGATCTGGTGCTTGTTCAGATTTATGTTGATGACATAATCTTCGGGTCCAAGAACAAAGAATTATGTAAAGAATTTGAAGTAGTAATGAAGGCAGAATTGAAATGAGTGCCATGTGAGAGATGAAGTTCTTTCTCGAGTTACAGGTGGATCAAACACCAAAGGGGATATTCCTACATCCGACCAAGTATGTCGGGGATATTCTAAGTCGGTTCGATATGGAAAATGCTTCCGTAGCTGGGACTCCACTTGCTACAAACCATGATGTAGCACCCGACGAGAATGGTGATCTGGTTGATGCCACCATGTACCAAGGAATGATTGGATCCCTCATGTACCTCACTGCCTCAAGAACTGATATCATGTACGCAACATGTCTATGTTCAAGATATCAGGCAAAACCAAAAGTTAACCATCTTATCGGGGTCAAGAGGATATTTCGTTATCTGAAGGGTACACCTACACTTGGATTGTGGTATCCTCATGACGATGACTTTGAGCTCACCACGTACAATGATTCGGATTATGGCGGCTGCAAGATGAATTACAAATCTACATCAGCAGGTTGTCAATTCTTTGGGAGAAGATTAGTCATGTGGCAGTGTAAGAAGCAGACATCAGTTGCGTTGTCAACTTATGAAGCTGAATATGTTGTTGTGGCAAGTTGTTGTTCTCAAATCATCTGGATTCAACAACAGATGCGGGACTACGGTTTGCAATTTTCTAACACCCCTATCTTTGTTGATAAGTCTGCTGCAATAGTCGTTACTAAAAATCCTATCCAACATCCTAAGACCAAACACATCGGCATAAAATATCACTTTATACGTGATTGTTTTGAAAAGAATCTAATCGATGTTGTTAAAATATATACGGATTTTCAACGCGCTGACCTCTATACAAAAGCATTTGATAAACCACGTTTTCTATACTTGTTAGAGGTCAACGACGTTAAAAAAAAGTGATGTAATTTCAGGTGATGAACATGCCTATTCCGCTGTGTAAAGTCCATTTTTTTATTATAATTTTCTTTAATTTTAGGTTATTTTATTTAATTAATTTTATTGTTGTTATTTCTTCGCCTATTAAAATCCTAAGAACGCAATTCTTTTACGGTTTTAGAATTTTAGGGGGAGAATAAATTAAGTCAGTAATTAAAAAAAACGAGGGAGGAGGACAGGCTAGCTGATAGAAATGAGATTGGCTCGGTGAAAACGATTCAATGACTGTGGAAAATGATAGTACACAGGAACAAATCATTTGGTACTTTAAAAGATTAAATTGAATTAGATGCAAAATTCAAAGTATAAGTCTGAGGAGTCTGGAAAATATAAAAGGAAAAATGATAGTACACTGGCTACTACTAAGGTAAAACAAAGAAAGTAGGTCTAGAGGTTGTTAGACCATTACATGATGTGTCGGTAGATTCAACACAATAGATGATTAGACCTCATTGGTGAACTCAATTTAAACTAATTTGTTCAACTAACTGTGGGTTCCCATCTTATCACTGGTTAACACAATCAGTTATTTCCAATAAGGAGTGACGAGCAAATAAAAGCCACAAATGTGTGCAGATGACCACAAAAAGAGCAAGGCACGAAAAAAATGAAAAATAAACGCAATCAAGCTGATAACCTATGTTGTTGGTGCATTATGTGCAAAAGAAAAATTTATGCTCTAACAAGAAGATAGGTTGTGTGCCTCTTTGTTGTGCGATGGCACTGACCTGAGGATAAGCATAACCTAGATATTCTAGAGTTTATTGTTGTTTGCCACCTCTCTGTTGTGCGGTGGCACTGACCTGAGGCTTGGCTTCTCTTTGAAATCTCTAAGAATAGTTTCTTCTTGTCTAAATACCCGTAGACCGCTCAATAATCTCCTGAGGAATGTTGATTACCATATAAGCGTTGGCTCCACAAATGTTGGTTGAAATAATAAAACCTAATATGTCACCAATATGTGTCTAAAGTCTGTGTATGGATTTAAGTGGATAATTATACTGACAATCAGAGTGGTTGCAATTCTTGAAAATCCAAATCAACGTATGCATCTCGTAGTACCAGTATTATTTCCTAAAATTGCTAAATGACCCTCGATGAAAACAAGAATCTAGCATCAAATGATTTTGGAAACACGTCCTGAATGAATTGATTACCTGTATGATTCCATAATGAATCGGTTCACTTATGGTCAAAAGAACTTGAAGCTGCTTGTTCAAGAAATAAATATGGTAGATTTCTATCTTAGGATTTCCACTCCACACAAAAACACAAAAAAATTTTAGTTCTGTTAGTTAATTTTGCTTGTTTAGAATTTTTAGTCATTTTAGTTGTATCTGTCGGACTATGGCGTGGAATTCAATCTGGGATTTAATCACTTAAAAGAGTCACGTCTGAGGTGAAGACACATGCTTTCAAATGTAAAATGAGTCACGTCTAAGGTGACAAATTGTTTTAAAGGGATCACGTCTGAGGTGATCAAAAGTTTTCCAAGTTAAAAAGATCATGTCTGAGATGATCGAATGCTCAAAATGTTTAATCAAAAAGTTAAATGGTATAAAATGTCAAATGGTCATAAAGTCAAAATAATGAGTATGATTCATTCGCATGACTGGACCATGAGTATGGACCAATCGTACAATTGGACCATACTTATGCCTTAGACAACCGAATGGAGCATGAGTATGAACCATTCACACGAATGGCTTACAAGATTGAGCCAGTCGCCCGAATGGAACTATGCGAATGAGTCAGTCGCCCGACTGAAACCCAGTCGGCCGACTGGATGTGATCGACTGAACCAATCGCACAACTGAGATCCAATCGCCCGAATGAAAAGAGCGAATGGGTCCAGTCTCCCGATTGAAATCAAATTCAGTATAAATAGGGCTGTAGTCGATCGCATATACTCATCACTACTCATTCACCCTAAAATCACATAAAGTGTCGTTACTCTGCCAAAATTTCTTCAGACCTAATTTGCCTACTTAATTCGATATTCTAACATTCCATGGTGATTATAAAGGTATAATGCGGTGCTATCCAACCAAATTTCGGTTGATTTGAGCCCTAATTTACGACATTCGGCCCTAACAAGGCCCGAGACTGAAATTGGACAAATAACTTAATAAACCTAAGTAAAATGTTGAATCAAGTTTATTAGATACTTAGTAGGGTTATTGTGAGTCTAATGAACCAAAACACATCTAATTTTAAGATTTGGTCAAAATTCGAATTTCAATCGAACAAACAGTGGGTAATGCGACTGGACACCCGGATGAACTACAATCGCACGACTGAGCTAGATGAATGACTCAATCGGCCAAATGAATAATACAAATGAGCTCAGTCAGCCGACTGACCCAATCGCAGGCTCAGTCACCCGATTGAACTCAATCGCATGCTCAGTCACCTGATTGTATCCAGTCGCATGTTAGGTCAAACGACTGAATCCAGTCGTATGGTTCAATCGCATGATTGAACCAGACTAATTTCAAACAGGTTAATTAGAAATGGTTTCTGTTGGGTGATGATCTAACTCGTATGCTCCTTGTGTTACAGATTGATGGCTGATAGGTGGACCATAAACCCCAAGCACAATATTTGTGCTCATTTGGATGCCATAACTCGGAATGGTGCCGAGTTTTCTGGGATCATTGCATTCCTAAAGAGATCCCGGATCCACAGAGCTATATCCACACCGTGCACTCCCTATAGATCTATAAAGCAGGCCTTCTGGGAGGGGGCATCGGTTGATCGTTCACATGAGCCCTACAGCATCCGGAGTACTATTTTTGGGATGGATATAGAGGTGACAGCTGCTGATATTCGTCGAATACTAGATCCGGGTGACGATGCAGATCACCCGACCAGACTACACCCTCTAACAGTGAGAGGGTGTTTTCTCAGGATTAAGTACTCTGGGGACATAAATGCAGGTGTGCTCAACAAGAGCAACCTGTGTCCCCAGTACAAGTACTTAGCACATGTGATACTTAAGTGCTTAGCTTTGAGGAGGGGTGGCTTTGATGATCTTTCAGACCAGATTCAGAATGCCTATGTGGCACTAGTGCTGAACCACCCCTTCAGCTTCCCGAGCATGATATTCTCATACCTAATTGAGAATCTAGAGGCTAAAGGCAAAGAGGGTTTTTGCATGTACCCAAGGTTTCTCCAGATGATTATTGATGAGAAGTTGCCCTCTCTGCCTAAGGAGAGCCAGGATGCGATGTCACTCGAGGTGATGGATGACATGACACTGGGCCATATGAAGGTCTACAGGGGAAAGCAGGTCATACCCCCTGTAAAGAGACTGATCGGGCATCTGGCAAGGGAGGAGTACGTGGCATCGGGAAGGCGTAAGTGGCGCCACGAGGAGAGTGATTCAGATGTTGAGCAGATTGCTCTTCCATCTGATGACTCCGATGATGATGATGGAGACACGAGTGGAGATTCTGGCCCCGCTATTTCTAGGGCCAGCCCTGCACATACTACATCTTCACCCCCTACTCATACAGATGCTACCACTGCCAGCTTTCACCAGGATTTCTTTCCTCCCGATAAGG
>BJCM01233860.1:0-18353 GCA_018326385.1 Flaveria bidentis
AAGTTTAATTCCGCTGCTTAAATTTGTACGTTTGTATGTTTTATATAATTATCATGGTGAATGACCAATTGTGAGGTCTCCGGAAAACGGGGCGTTACACGCTCGTATCACGATCAAACTAAAAGCCGGGGAGAACACAAAGTCAAAGGAAAACCTCAGCGTGATCTTTCAAAGATCAAGTGTTACCGTTGCGATAAATTTGGACACTTTGTCTCAAAGTGCCCAGATCGATTCAAGCAACAAGAAGCACACATGGCCACAACGAACGAAGAAGAAACCAATGGAGTAGATGCAACTTTCTTTATGATGAAGTGTGTGCAAGAAGTCGTCTATCTTAACGAATCAAAGGTCATCCCAAAGAACTTCAAGAACGACACCGATGACAAAGATGTTTGGTACCTAAACAATGGTGCAAAAAATCACATGATAGGAGACCGATCCTACTTTGCCGAACTCAATGAACACGTAACTGGTAAAGTAAGATTTGGGGATGGATCATCTGTCACGAATAAAGGAAAATCGAATCCCACCACTTAAAGAAACTTGAAGACAGGTCTCAACCACTCGTTCACCTTGGAACCTAGCCGGGAACCAAGGCATATCGACTTTATGATCCACGAAACCGGAAAATAATAGTAAGTCGAGACGTGATCTTCAAGGAACATTTGGGGTGGAATTGGAAGAACCCAAATATAGAAGATCAGACTCATCCTGGAATGTTCACCATGCTATGGCGTAATACAATTGATACAGGAGTTGTGCCGATCACTCCCGACCCAAGTGTACCGAGCGAACAAACAGAGCAAGGGCCTGCGACCACCCAAGCCCAAGCCCCTCTCAACCCGAAACTCACCCGAACCCGGAAACTCACCATGAACAAACAAACCACACCTCGAGCTCACAAACAAATCCACAAATCGAACCGAAACTGAACCCAAACCCGAACCCCAGGCGATCAACGAGATCAACGGTTTTACTAGCAAGACTCGATGATTATGTGTTAAACGTTAATCACGAAGGAAAATTGCTTCTCACAAGTGATGAACCGAGAAACTTCGAAGAAGCAAAGATGGAATCAAAATGGTTGAAAGCAATGCAAGCTGAAATTCAATCTATTGAAAAGAATAAAACTTGGTCTTTAACAGAACTTCCAAAGGGAGCCAAAGCAATCGGCTTGAAGTGGATTTTCAAGACAAATCGGAACGCTGACGGATCGATAAGCAAACACAAAGCTCGACTCGTCGCTAAAGGCTATGTCCAACAACCGGGAATATAATTTGACAAGGTGTTTGCCCCCGTAGCACGGATCAAAACGGTGAGATTACTCATAGCTCTTGCTGCTAATAACAATTGGGAAATCCATCATCTAGACGTGAAAACGGCCTTTCTACATGGAGACTTAAAAGAAACTGTTTATGTCTCCCAACCGGAAGGATTCGAGAACCCACCGTACAAAGTGTACAAACTGGCAAAGGCACTATACGGTCTAAGACAAGCCCCAAGAGCTTGGAATATGAAACTAGATGGATATTTGAAAATCATAAACTTTCACTGATATGTGAAGGAACAAGCTATGTATATGAAGGAGATGGGAAATCTAATATTAATAATTGTTGTGTATGTTGAAGATTTGTTCATAACAGGAAAGTTATCATACTACCTGGGTCATGAAGTTCGAGATGACGGGCTTAGGAAAGTTATCATACTACCTGGGTCTTGAAGTATCACAAGGCATCGATGGCATAAAAATAAAACAGGAGGCGTATGCTCGAAAAATTCTAAAGGAAGCAGGAATGGAAGACTACAATCCGGCCGGTGTCCCGATGGAACCGAACCTAAAGTTGTCCAAGGCAGAGGATGAACCGGAAACAGAAGCAACCAGGTATCGAAATTGGTGGTATGCTTACGGTATCTACTTCAAACCCGACCGGATCTTGCTTATTTAGTTGGAGTTGTGAGTCGATACATGCAACAACCTAAAGCTTCTCATGCAGCAGCCATAAAACATATATTACGATACTTGAAAGCTACTTTAAGTTATGGTATCAAATATCATTGTGAAGAAGATCCTAAGCTAATCGGGTTTAGTGATAGTAGCCATAATATTGATGAAGACGATGGAAGGAGTACTACAAGGCACATCTTCTACTATGGATCATCTATAATATCATGGTGTTCGCAGAAACAAGGAATAGTAGCCCTTTCATCATGTGAGGCGGAATACATCGCAGCTTGTTAGGCCGCCTGTCAAGCTGTATGGCTAAGGGAGCTGCTTAGTGAATTAACTGGGAAATCACCTAAGAAGGTACTACTACGAGTAGACAATACTTCGGCAATAGCTCTTGTGAAGAATCCCGTTTTCCATGGTCGGACAAAGCACAATAAGTCTCGATACGATTACATTCGAGAATGTGTTAAAGAATGAGAGATCGAGGTTAAGCATATTAACAGTAAAGAACAGCGGGCCAACATCTTGACCAAAGCACTCGGTCAAATCAAGTATAATGAAATGCGTGAGCTGCTAAAGTTAGAAGAATTCCCATTTACCACTCAGAAATTGGAGGGGTGAATGGTGGCAATTTCCGAAAGATTTGGAACACGTGTTAAAGGTGTCCAAGTCGGGTACCTTGGCGAGCAAGGCTAAGGAGATAAGTATTAAGTTAGGGATAATGTTGAAACTTCTTAATGTGATAACTAATTATATAATAGAAATATCTCTCCGAGATTCACTAATCATTTGACTGTTGGCGGGTCTCTTTGTATGTGTTGTCCGGAAAAAGGAGGACTCAATGATTATTCGTTCGCCGGAACCAGAAGTAAAAATTTTGGTAGATAGGGATCACATAAAAACTTCATTCGAGGAATGGGCTAGACCGGGTCATTTCTCAAGAACAATGATTAAGTGGTTAGGATGATTGAATAGTTATCTCCTATTATTTAGCATTATAGTCATAGTATAACTCGTTTTGGGTTTGCTATATTTACCGAGATAGGGTCCCTATGTAACCAAGTTTTTGAGCTAGTTTTCTTGGTGTTTAATACAAGTATTTGGGTGTTTAGCCGAATTCATATTCTGTACCAATTCTTTCTTAGATCGACATCATCGATTTCATCATCATCATCGATTCGAAAGAGGGTTGCGATGTTGGTCAGTGTAAAGGGTTTATTTGTTTATTTGTAGGTTACGCCAGAGATGGTGAGTAGGATGAGTACGACGACGATGTGATGGATGGTGGTGGTGGTCGCAGGTGGTTTGGGGGTGGCATAAAGAGTGAAAATATGTTGGGTTATTTTAGTAAAAACTGATTAATTCCAATAGAATTTAAACATTCCATCCATCAAGCAAAGAAAAGTAGCATTCCATCGATTGATGGAAAACATTCAAACTTCAACTTCATTTGTGCCAACTAAACATGATTTTCATTTAAAAATATTCTAATTTCAATTCTAATTTCATTGGATTCAAGGATTGTTTAGCCTGCCAAATGTTTGCAAACTAATTGGAATCTTGTTAAAAATGATAAATTGGTCAATTTTGATGATAATTTTAAAGATTCAATTAGATTGTTAAATATTTCATGAGTAAGTGGAATGAATGTGAATTCCAATGAATGTAGAAAATTTTATCAAAGTTTAATTTTATCCGTTAACTAATCAAACAATTTTAATTCCTGAGAATCCTGTGAACCAAACTAGAGTATTTTAATAATCTTCACGTCAAGCTTATTATTATTATACAATGTTACAATATTAAAATAATAATCTTTAGGTTTATTGATTTCGGTCAATATTAGAGTTTGGCTATCAAACTATTCATATTTTTTGTTTGGTTTGAACAAGTCCGCCCACTAAATTTTAATACTTTACAATTTGGTCACCTATTCAATTTTTAGTCTTTAACCACTAAAAGTTAGGATCTTAGAGTTCGGCCATATATTTATAATGAAGATTAATTTTTCTGACTTTGATCACTAAAGTTTAATATTTTAAATTTTTTTTCATACTTTGATCATTAAAGTTTAATATGTTAGAACTTTGCCACCAAAGTTTGCTTTTTATGATTTATAATGACCTGAACAATAACAACAACAACAAAAAACATGGTGTTGTGTGTGAAAAAACGTCCAGCTTCCCGCCACGTATTTTCGAGTCTGACCACTATTTTACAATATTGCCATAATATGGTTCCTCGGTGTAACATCCGGTCCCTCACACCAACAATATTGTTCGTTTTGCCCACGAGGAACTCACGAATTTGCTTTTAGTTTCTCAGGTGAAAACTTCTCAGAAAGGTCACTTATCCCTTGATTGCTCCCACCTGAGCACGTTTAACTGTGAAGTTCTCCTCTCGCCATAGCCAATACGCCCAAAACGCGTTGTTGATGTTAGAGGCAGGACATTTCTTATGAACTAGAAATCTGTTCTGTCCATAGCCGATGTGATGTTTATGTAAGGTGTCACGCCCGGTGAGCCGGCCTGATAACAATCAAATCAACAGGGCTTTTGTTGTGTGTTGGAAATATAATTAGACTCTCATCTACGCGCGGTTGATAAAAGACTAGTTTATAAAATTTACACCGTAATGTCAAAAAAGAAAGATAAATAATTAATTGGAACAATAGGTGTAAGAGGCAACCAATAACCGCCCTTATCGTTCCATATAGTTGGGAAATTCAACAATTTAATGATATTAAAAATAATTGAATCTATCTTTCATAAAATCAAATAAATTAAAATAACCGAATTTCTATCCCCATTGGGTGGGCAAAAAGGTAACCATGACTAATGTTTATGATTTTCTTTACACTTAATAATAAACATGAATTATTTTTTTTGATCTACTTACAACTTACAAGTCACCAACAAGTCCGATATGAGATCAACAACCAGTTATTGTTTATGTCATATAATCTATATTAGTGTATGTCATATAATCTATATTAGTGTATTTATCACTAGCTACATATGTCTATATCATTTGCATTTTTGTGTATTTATCAGTGTTATAGATTTTATAATTTTTAATCTGGAGTTAAAGATAATTAATTAACGACTATTGTTTCAATTGTGTAAAACAAATTCTAGGAGTTGTACCTAGCATTCTTTCAGTCTTATGTAATTCAAACTCATGATTAATAACACTAAAGCCATCAACATTTAACATGCCCTATGATCATGTTTCGTGTCACGTCTTGCCTATGATCCTTGTTTACTAACAAAATCTTATTTTTGTACTAGGTTAAAAGTTTAACTCAAAATCCTCAAATATTTACAACATATTAATCAATAAACATAAAAAAATATATATATTGGAATCACAATTCACAAATTATATCATGCAATATTCATAAAGGACATATGATCCGTCAAAATTATTAAAGGACACGATGAAATAATGTCCACAAACCTCGAAAACCTTTATGTGCTACCAAAACCAAGGTAACCACACATGCCAAATGATATGTTATTTATATATGACATTTATGATTCATGACGAATTCTTTCTAGAGATTTGAAACTTTTCGTTAAGAGGATAACATGGTTATTTTATTAAGAATAGGGTAACTTTAGAGAATAAGGTTCTTGTATTGGGTGGCAATAATTATTCAGTTAAATTCTATATATTGAAATTCATTATCTCTTTACTTTAATAAAGGGTAATCACAAGGAACAAACGATAATATTATATTTTTTCATCAATTTTCTTTTGTTTTTCTGTCATGTTAAATAATCACATCAACTAGTAATAATATTATTTAATTATGTTTTTAATTAAAATAGTATTTAATAAATTAATAAAATGATGTTTTTATTAATGTTATTTCCAAAAAAATTAAATATTTATAAAATAAGAAAGTTTTTTAAAACATCAAACTTTTATAAATATATAAAATATTTTATAACTTTTGTTTTGAAAAAAAATTCATTCTAATTCATAAGAATATTTTAATCATAACTTACTTTAAAATATTATTTTATAATTAATAAAGTTTGATTTTATTTAATACTTTTTATTTAACACATGTAATATACGAGTTTACCATAAATAGTAATTTATATTAGGCTTTACAAGTGATTTTGCAGAGGTTTACATTATGCTCCTTATAGTATTAATCTTACTATAGGGAGCTCAGAGTTGAGTTAGTGAAGTTTTCTCAGCAATGAGTTTCCTCCAGTGGGGGTTGAGGGTGTGATCTTGACTTGGAAACGGATTAACATAATATTTATCTTTCAAAGCAAGGTTGTATATTTGTGGTTAAAAAAATAAATAATCTTCGAGGAAGGTCACTGGTGTTTATTGAATTTGATCAAACTTAAGCATAAACTTTTTATTAAAATTAGAATTTATACACACATATAAATCTATAAAAATCAACATATATACTTTTTGTTAAAAGCCCAAATTTTTTTAAATATTTCAGTTGGTTTGTAAAGTGTGTGAATTTTTTCTTTAACTCACTTTTATTTACATAGAAAGAATATCTTGTATCAATATGTACCACTACCATACACTCTTTTACGTTATCAACATTTTTCTCTTAAATTATCACAAGAATCACATAATTAAACCTTCAATTGTCTACTTATTAACTCTCATTTCTTTCTAGAACACAAGATTGATGTTTATCACATGTATTCTCATCTTACAATATAAACAAAAGTAGTTTTTATAAAATTTGAGGGCCTCTAAAATTTATAGGCCTAAGTCAATTGTTTCAACTGGTTGTATTGTAGAGACGCCTCTAAATTTTATTGATTATTTTCAATAATTTCTCGGTATTAATATTATCGGGTTTTATGATATGATGATTCTAGTGCGATGAGTTCATTTACTGTCATGTTGATAGTAAGTTGTGGTTAGTATACTACACAAAATAATTACATTTATTACGAAGAAACCTTACTTTTGTAATTCGTTTTAAACCTCGAAAATATTGATCCGACACCGTTAAGAAGATGCATGCATTTTCAACCATGACTCAAAAGGTGATTCAGTTAAAGATATTTGAAACAAACTATGATGCTCTTTATTATCTAAGTAACTGTATAAGGAAAGAAATGTACATTGCATGGACTTTAATGTATGATAACAAAACCCTAAATATAAAAAATAAAAAAAATAAAAAAATAAAAAATATTTTGATGATTATTTTAGTACATAGAACAATAATATGTGAAGAAAATAGACACGTTGCATCATTGAGCCAAACTAAAATGACATATTTCTTCATATATTTTTTGTATATTGAAAAATTATATGATACAATAAGATATATTTAAATTTGGGATATGGCTAGTGTATATATAGGACACCACTCATGATCAAATCCCATAAATTTAGAAAGTCGATGGATTCTTCACAAGGCCTCAAGACTCTTAAGCAAATCAAAACAACCACCAAAGATGGTTCAAAATTTATGGACCATGACCAACCTTTGAGCCCGATGGCTCGGTTGTTCCACGAACCTGGTTCCAACGTCTACATCATAACCATGATGGGGTGCAAGACCAAGATCAAACCTGATATTGTCAAACAAAACTTGGTTCATTCTCTACTCCGCCATCCTCGATTCTCGAGCTTGCAGGTAAACACTTATATATGTGCACCTCAAAACCTCAAACTCGCTCTAAATATCATCCAATGTTGTTACCGAAGAAATGTAAACAAAAATAAACTATTAGTAGTGATCGAAGATAACTGTGTTTTTACTGTATAACTGTGTTTTTTAAACTAAAGAAGAACACAATTATTTTTAATTTAGCGCGCATTACCAACTTCTTGGTAATTAACTATGTCATGCTCCTTCAAACTAAACGTGGTAGTGGCGTTTAGTTTAAAATAAAAATGGAAAAAAAATAATCTTAGTTAGTTGGTTATTAAGACCCTAGTTCAAGATATATAGTTGTTGTTCGTAGTTGTTAGATATGTTTTCTTTTCTAATTTTGTTCTTCAACTACTTATCTTCATCTTTTTTCTTTTGTTTTTTTAATAAGTTTTGCTTCATCTTCATTCTCTATCTTCGTTCTTCATCATCATTCTTTCTTTCTTTTTTGTCTTATTTCGATTTTTAAAGTTCCGGGTCCATGTTTGATTTTTAATAAAAACTTGTTCTCGTTTTTAAATTGAGAATAGATACCTAATTTGTAATCAAGTAATCAAATGAAAACGTAACATGATTTTATATATACGTCACACATAACTTACGTATATATAACAAGTTTTCATTCAACACAGTGTTAACGTAACACTATTCATTCTTTACCTTTATTCAACATATAATAGATCCGGATGTACTTTTTTAACTTTTAAAAGAATAAAAAATATGTAAAACATGTCATTGGTTTCCGTATTTTCTTTATTGGTTCTTTAAAAAACATTTTACTATATATATAATGTTGTTAACATTTATAAGGGGTTGTTTGTCAGCTTTTTAATCAGCCTTTTAATGGTTCAGATGTCTGAATGATTCAGCATTTAATGGTTCAGACTGTTTGTTTCGCGAGCACATGTCTGAATGGTTAAGAGATTTGCCTCTGAATGGTTAAACATCATACTGATGCTGAATGATTAAGAGGTCTACTGTTGAATGATTAAAACATATCATCTAAATTGGTCAGATATTTGTCTTTGAATAATTAAATTATATACTGGCTCTTAATGGTTCAGACCTCTTAATAATTCAGCACTTAATGATTCAGACCTCTTATTGATTCAAATCAATATTTCAGGTTACCGATAAAGACACCGGAAACATCGTATGGGTTCCCACAAACGTTAACATTGACAATCACATTATAGTCCCACAACTAGACCCAAACATCAAGTGTCCCGAAAAGTTTGTCGAAGACTACATGTCGAACCTAAGCAAATCCCACATCGACGATTCTAAGCCTCTATGGGACCTCCATCTTCTCGACATCAAGACGAATGATGCCGAGGGGACGGGCGTTTTTCGCTTCCACCACTCTTTAGGCGACGGTTTGTCTTTAATGACGCTTTTTCTTGCGTGCACGCGCCAGTCGTCGGATATTGATGCTTTGCCGACGCTACCCGTGAATAAAGACTCCGGGTACATCAAAGCTTCGGGCTTCGGGTCCGTTTTGAAAGTGCTTTGGAACTCTTTTGTGGCGGTGATGGTGTTTGTGCTGACGGTGTTGTTTGTTAAAGATAGTGAGACCCCGTTGAAAGGGTCGAAAGGCGTCGAGAATAGATCGAGGCGGTTTGTTCGTAAGAGCGTCGGGTTGGATGATATTAAGGCTGTGAAGAATGCTATGAATGTGGTAAGTTGGTTGATTCATTTTGTCGTTGTGTCGCGAAAAGGCGTACATATTAAGCATGTTAAAAAAGATATTGTCGCTAATGTTAGCGACAGAAAAGTAGGATTTAACAGCGTAATAGTGACCATAAATGGCTTTTTGTGGCGTTAGTCTTGATCATGTTAATATATATTTAGTGACGATATTTGTGGTGTTGCAGACGTTGAACGACGTTGTTCTTGGAGTCACGCAGGCAGGTTTATCGCGCTACTTGAACCGTAGATACAGTGAGTGTTGTTGCATTCTCTTTATAGTTTTCTAGATTAACATTTAGAAGTGTCACAAAAGAGATCATTATTTCTAGTGTTTCCTTTTTGTTACACTAATTCATGTGCACTAGAAATAAAGATCAGTCTTTTGGGGGACACCCAATACTTACAGAAAGGATCTGTGACATCTCATCCGTCGCATATAGTTCATTTTAGTGACCATGTAGCTTCTAAGGCAGTCTTGTCCGTCGCGTATTCCTTTCGTGGTTTTGTTGGTCACAACTAGTCCTCTCGTAGTGAACGATTTTCATATTTGTGTATTAATGTCACAATTTGAGTATGGTTTCAGGTGAAATCGAGAACGTCAAGAAAACAGATTGTCATGATAAAAAGGACTTTATTCCTAAAAACATTCGGCTTCGCGCTACGTTCTTTTTCAACCTAAGAGCAACCACCAAGATCGACGTAAGTTAATCTACAAATAACGGCCTAAATCTGTTGCTAAACAAAATCTGATCGTCGTTGATCACTGCTAGCAACAGAATTTGGCCGTTGCTAATCCAAACTGAAGTAAAACCAAAATTTAGCAACGAAATTCACAACTTTCGTCGTGTATCAACAGATAAAACATCTTAATCACTAATCAACCTTTTTTCGTCTATCTTTGGTGAATCACTAGACTCTAGTGGACTCGATGAAAAGCGGAACCTTGGGTCGATGGGGCAACCAGATCGGTTACGTGCTTCTCCCATTTACAATGGGACTCAAAACCAACCCATTAGACTATGTGAAAGAAGCCAAGGCGGTTATAGATGAAAAGAAAGCGTCGCTAGAACCTCTCTTCTCTTATTTCGTCGTTGAAATGGTCCTCAAGTTGTTCGGGATTAAGGTACGCATGTTACTTTACGACGATATACTTATACTCTTTTGCGACTGAACAAAAACCGTGAAATTATGTATCTAAATTTGTATGGTTAATTTGGGGCTTGTGCAGGCTGTAGGGAAACTTAACCACAAGGTTTTCTTTAATACAACATTGTGGTTCAGTAATGTGCCTGGACCACAACAAGAAGTCACATTTTATGGGCATGATGTCACTTATATCGCTCCTAGTTGCTATGGACAACCAAATGTAAGTATTCGTGTAGCTAACCGCGTACAAACAAATGTGTATATACGGGTACAAAATTGAATATTAGCGACTGCACGCTAAAACTATATTAAAGTGACATAAAAGCATCGCTCACATACAAACAAACGAATATATACACGATTACAAAACTGAGTATCAGTGACGAATTAAAAGTGGTCACTAAAATTAGCCATTGTGGTGGTTTTGACTGTCATTAATGATGGATTTTACAGTTTTTCCGGTTGAGAATTATGTATTTTGTAGTAGTGATATCATACATATATGTATAACTTTTTACAATAATCATCCAAAATGTTTATTTAGAAGATATGTGAACCTAAATATCTGGAGTTACATTTTACCACTAGACTATCTTGTGATGGTTATCTTACATATATGTATTAAAGTGACATACCTTAGCCTGAAAGCCAACATGTGTGATTCTCATTAGCTACTTTTTGTATTATGTAGGCACTGATGATCCATATAGTGAGTTATATCGACAAATTGACGTTTGTGATATCAGCAGACGAGGAAACTATACCAGACCCTCATAGGTTAGGTGACGATCTTGAGGAATCTCTTCACCTAATCAAGGCTTCGGCTTTAGCGAGTACTAAAAGCAAGTGATGAAAGGAGATAAGATAGATGGTGTTTGGTGCACATGGTTATAGTGTTTTGGTCGCTAATGATATCATAGTTTCGATATTTTGTTTGTTAAATCAAAGTGTGTGTGGTGATTATATCCAGATGGGCTTTATATATTGTTGATTTGTAACATTTTACTAAATAAATTATGTTTCTTTTTACAAAAAGAGAGAATATTGATATTGATCTCAAAAGCAATACAACTATGCCTTTTTATGAAAGTAAAAGTGGCCTTAGAAATCTATGACTCGATATAGTTTTATGTTGAAACACACTACGAGAAATGAAATTTTGCCTTAATGTTAAAATGGCCAAAAATATGTATTACGATCAATTTGTGACTGGTTTGAACTTTGAATGGTTGCTTAAACTCTAGTTGTAACTTTTTTTTTCAACCGGAATTTCCATCTCAAAATTAAAGACTTGTTTTATGACAGCATTGACCTAACTTATTTGCGACTGAATCTATTATTGACGGATTTCATAACTAATCATATAGTACCCACATTATGACTGAATATTTTGTGCGATTGACGTAACCTACCTAGATGTGAACACTTGGAAGTTGTTATTGGAAGGCAGATCACCTTTATAGAAATATCCTCTTTATACTGTATTAATAAACGAACAATAAAATAAAGCCAACATTACATACACGTAAAAGAATTTAAACCAAAGGTTTGAAATGATAGAGTGTTCAACTGCACAACAAACGTATTAGTTCGTTAGCTTTGAGTGAGACACGTATGCAATACGTTTTTCTTAAAACATATTTCAATTATCCCCTAAAACAACTTATATGTCCCACACTACATAACAGGCATGCAGTGTGTAATGTTGAAGATGACCGCACATCCAAGGTTGCACTAAGTTGATAGCGTTTTGTGTCTATGGAAAAAGAAAACGATAAAGCTTAGAAAAAATAAAAGAACTGGTAGAAAATACTCCTCTTTAATTTCTTGTGTGTGATTAGAACAAAGTCTATTTATCTTCACCGGTGAAATTAACTTTATACTCACACAAGGTTGAAACCGAAAACTACTTTTTAATCTTGTAATTAACTTACAATATAAAAACGTATTAAAATGATCAAACCCCAAATCGTCAATTTTATTCAAAACTTGGTTCGATTTGTAACCCATAAGAAGCAGCAGTGGCTTCTATCCCACTCACAACAATTATTACCGAGTTGTAGTGGTGCATCAGTTGTTACCATCTGAGCAACACCATTAGATTTCGGAATCAACAGACGTTATCCTCGCTACCAATCTGATTAGCATCGGTCACCAACAAACTCAGATGCCTTTAATGTCGCTACCGATCTTAGTTGATGCCGAGCCTGATATCCATCTAATCATGTCCAACGATACCGTAAAAGTTAGAGAAAAAAGGTTAGGCATATAGTAAAAGTTAGAGGGTCTTTATGCAAATTTCTCCGAAAACAATAATCGTAATACTCGATACACATAAGTCCGCCATTGCTCCTCCGTCTAAACCTCTAAACCCTAGATTAATAATTTCCGGCGAAACTCCATTAACGTCATCAGCAGCAGATCCTTCAAATCAAAGGTATACATGCTCTTTAATCACATCTTCAGATTTCATTTATGTAATCATTTAATCGATTCATCACAGTTACATCAATCACTTTACACAAGTTTAAAAATAGAGTCTTTATAGGCTTAATTCGTTCAATATTCGTGTTTATGTGTGGTATGTTGAGTCTGCAATGTGAAATTGATAAGGATTTATTGATAATTTAAGAGCAATATATACGGTTTTGATTCATTGAGAAGAATGTGGATTGTTATGGACTTTGATGTGTGTTTTGTTGTATGATTCATGATGTGGTTTCAGAAAGGGGGGAAAAGTGGAAGATGCCTCTGTATGATTGTATGCTGTTGCTGAAGCCTCATGTTAGGAAGGAATCACTTATCGAATTGGTGTCTCGTGTTGGGAAGCATGTGTATCGAAGAAATGGTGTTCTGACTGATCTGAAGTCGTTTGGGACGGTTCAGTTGGGTTATGGAATCAAGAAGCTTGATGGCAGATATTATCAGGTAAATTGTTTACAGTTTCTTTGTGATTACTGATGATTAATTGTTTATTACATGAGCTTTGGCACCATTTGTTGCTGTTGTTGATGATAATTTGTTTATGAAATTTGTATGTAACCAGGACAGATTACTGAGAAGAGCATCACAATAATTTTGTTCTAAAGTGTTAGATCATAGATAGAGTCTATTATATCATGGAGTCTGTATACCAAATTGTGCAAATATCTGTGTGTTTGTCATATGATACTCAGATACTGTTAGCATAGTAGCCAAAAGCGCACAAGGCACACACCTAGGTCGCTAGGCGCTCAAGTGAGGCAACTATGCCTCATTTAGGTAGAAGGCGTGGACCTTCCTCCAGGTGAAACAGATGCGCAAGCCTCTAGTTAGGGACAAGGGAACTCTTTGTTTAGTTTATAAAAACACTAGGAACTTATTTTAAAAAACAGTTCCTATGCCTGTTGTATGTATTATTTGTTATTCCTATTCTGGATGTGCACTTTTCTTGCACCTTGTGCATAGGTTACCTTTGCGCCTTGAGGGTGTCATGCAGCTTTGACTACTATGAGGATGTTTAGGATATATAGCTTATTTAGTTAGCTTATATGCTTATTGTGTTTTTTAAAATACTTAATTGTTTAAAGTTTCTATGCTTGTTTGCTTATTATATGGTCAAATAAGTTGTTTTCAATAAGTAGTTTGAGATCATGTGATAACCTTAGGTGCATTCAAAAATCAAGTTTACCCTTAGGGTGAATTAAGCCAGTGGTTAATCTTTCGAAACTTGTTCATGGCATAGGGTAAGCTAATGCAAATGACAATGATGACCCCACCAAGCTTCAACAGTGAGCTCCATTATTTAAACAAAGAAGACCGCCTCTTACGTTGGATTTTGGTCAAACACAGAGATGTTAAATTTGGTGGGGATTTTTCTAATGAAGATGATGGCGATTTGAGAATGATGAGAAGCAGTATTTATGATGTTGATAGTGAAGAAGATGAAGACAATGATGATGATGAAGAGGAGGAAGAGGAAAAGTAACTTCACCATTTTGCTCTTTTGAGTTTGGTTTAGAGAATGTCTCATTTAGTATATGTTAGATTAAAAGATGATTGGTAATGTTTCTGTCATGTTGTTTAGTATGTGTTCTTCAGACTTGTGAGGCTATTATCAAATGGCACAAATAAAACCAAACCATTGCTGGAAGACATAATATATTATAGAAGGGAAACCATTTTTTAGGGTTTTTGTGACGAATGGCAAAATGGGTGGACCGGGTTGGGTTGAGTAACATGTCAAAGGGTTTGGGACAGCAGATCAAAATGAGTGTCTTAGAAAACAAGTCAAATGAGTTCAGGTTGGGTCATAGCGGGTTTACTAGTTATATTTGTGTCTATGATGAATACTAGTTATATTTATAGTGAGTGAATTTATGTCATATAAATGTAGCATGACTCGTCTCTATTACTTACATTATAAACCATTTACGTGTTGTTCATTAAAAGAATCTTAAATCTAATTAAACAAAGATTAAGCTATGTAGCATGACTCGTCTCTACCACTAGCGTATGGTGCATATGATGAATTCTGGTGTGTGGTAGTTGTTATCGTCATGTCGAAGCGTTAGCCTTTCCGACATGACCGACTTCCATCGATGGGTTGTCGATGATGATGCTTCTAAGGTCATCTAAGACGTGGTTTGCGATGGTTTAATGTATTTGGTGTTTGCTTAATGATGCTAAGATTGTTGATGATATACTATATATTAATTGAGCAACGGATGAAGAGTCGATTTTGGATGTCTTTGATAAAATCACAGCAGTTTTTTGCATGCAAGCAAATTTGGAATCGAATTGTTTGTTGTTGGTTTGTCGTAGCATCGAAATTGGATGGCTTAGATGATTCCGGTAACAAAAGATCGTTGTCTTAAGCGTGACAACCATTGTATCATGGACTTACAGTCACAACGAGTCAACGAATCTAAGCCAACGGTTTTCTATCTAGAGTTGAAATATACGATTCTAAAGGCTCACCAGAACGCGAGATTGAATACTCATAGTTAATATTAATATTAATAACCTGCTTTGTTTTAAATAAAAGACATGAAAAAAGCACATTTTCACCTGAGTATTTCAATCCTAACTTTTAATTACAATCAAATAAAAAATAGGGTTATGTTTAGTTCCATGGGTGTATATATTTTCAAAACCGGAAAGTATATAAATACTTAAATTTAAATTAGCGTATGTACATTTAAAAAAATTAAAGTGAATTAAATTAATTGGGACACGTAAGTAATAAGAGAAAAATTAGAAGAAGAAGAAGAAGAAGAGTCAAGTAACAATAAAAGTAAATTAATTAATGCATTCGATAATGATATACAATACATTCGCATGTTCAATATTTTATGTTGACTCTTGAGCTATCCAAGAATATTGGTATTTTTAATGTGTATCTACAAACTTTCAAAATCTCTTTTCAAGCGTTGTATAGTGTAAAAACACAAATATTAATAATTATTTTTAGTAAATGCGTGTACAAATAAAATAAAAAATTGCTAATAATAAAATGATAGTTTAATATAAGATATGATTGAAATCTTCCTTGATATAAATAGAATAATAGTTTTGCTTCAAAAAGAACATTTTTAAAAAATATCATTTTTAAAAACTTTCTTATTATAACTCCTTAATTTAATTATTTTTTGTTTATAAAACTTCTACTTTTTAGAAAACACCAAATTTAAATATTATATATTTTTTAAAAAGTTTCACATTTTAGAAAAACAAATATTTTTTAAAAATTTATTTCTTTAGAAATAACATTAATAAAATAATATGTTTCTTATATTATAAACTATTTTATTGTAAAATTGATGGGGATGAATATGATGATGACACATGTTCTCTCTATATATCCTTTTATTAGAGTAGGAATATTATTAGAGTAGGAATATTTGAAATTTTAAAATTTTCCTCCCCAAGTAATCCAATCAATAAACTTAAATTTACAATGAAAAAATAGAAAGAAAAATACATGCCGTAAAAGTTATTATTATTTCATAATATATTCTACTAGGTTAGTAACCCGTGTATTACACGAGTTAAATAAAAATTTATAATAAATAATTAGTAATAAAAAGTTATGAATTATAAAACCATGTTTGAAGATAAGATATTATTATAATTGTATATGAATAGCTATTTCAAGTAAATAAATAATAGATAGGTTATAGATAGATAGATATATAAATAAATAGATAGTCTAGAAACTCATTTATTAAACGAATTATAGTTACTAATAAACACGAAAAGTTATAGTATGATATTTTAATATAAGATATGCATAAAATTATATATACGTACTTGTTCAAGAGATAAAATAATTATACTATTTTTAACTCTCTTATTTAAATAGTTTCATTTTTAAATATTTGTTTTAAGATTTTCTTATAAGAATATATTGTTTATAAAAAATGCAGGACCGGTGAAGGGGGTCACTTACAACACAACAACACAAAGAGGAGATTAACCAACTTAATCAAACAATAAACTGGATTAACCACAAGTATGACACTAAGAACACAAGTAATAAGCAAGAGACAGAACAAGAGAACACAAGTGTTTGGTTTTCAAGAATGCAATATATTGCTTTCTCAAGTTCTAATACAAGTGTTACAAAGCATCATGGAAAGATACAAAAACAAGAAATACTTATACTACATCCTACAGCCGGCTATACTTTGAAAGCCAGCTGGATACAATTGACTAGACATAAACAAAATCAATTGTAGAGTCAAAAGACAAATTGTCTTTTGACTAGTGATTATGACATGTCATAGCTCAAATTTTTATCTATTACAAAAATGATAAAGTACATGAAGTAGAAAGTTTACAGACTCAAGACCTCAATGTACAGTGTAACATTCGTCATTTTCAAGTTATAAACCCGAATCCGAACTAAAATCGAACTTTCTTACGATACGAATTTCTTTATTTATATCAATGAATTATATAGATTAGACGTGTAGTTTAAACAATATCGTGAATTGATTTATCCAATTTATCATTTAAACAACTTATAATAACTCGTTGATTTATAAATAATTATTTTTCATAAAATTATAAAGTTTATTAATCATGTTACAACAAATAACTAAATGGAAAAGACTTATCAAAACTCATAAAGTTATAAAATGAATTTTAATAAACTTATACAGTTTTATTAGTAATTATGAATTTTAAATACTGAAAATAAGTAATCGAATTATAAAGTTTACAAGTTTTATAAAAGTTATAAAGATTAACAAATAAATAATTTGATTGATTATTTAAATTGGTTTTATAAAGTCTATAAAGATTTTATAAAAAAAGTTATTAAAATTAGAGTCTTCGTAAATTTAAATTTTAAATTATAATTATTCTTTTATTTATTTTTTATATTTATTTCAATCAAAACCCCCTTTTAAAAGACTTATAAATCACTATTAACACCATTCATAACCTCCTCCTAACCTCAAGTATAAAAGCAAGGCTTAGGCCTCAATTTTCATTTGCTCATTCTCTAAAAATCTCACTCTCATATTTTTCTTTCGTCCATGATCAATTTGAAGAATTTTATTTTACAAGAGATTTCAAGAATTCTTAATACTAAGGTAATCTTTTATTACTTTTATATTATACATTTTAATCATCCTAACATCCAATTGTTTTCATGACTTTATGTTCTTACTATTATTTTTTCTTCTATCAAATATCTTTTTATTTTAATAATTATCATTTGATAATTAACATTTTAATAATCACTAATCTTATAACACTCACTAACATACCTAAATTAAGCTAACAACACACTAACATAAACAAAAAATCCCGTTTGCATATGGACGGCTATGCCACCGCATTCGGTTATTCCACAAAATTATTGTTCTAAATGATGGCTATGCCAAAGTCTTAGAATATTTTTATAATTCAAATGAAGACTAATAT
>BJCM01233861.1:0-31378 GCA_018326385.1 Flaveria bidentis
ACCACCACTCTCCTCCACCACCCATATCACCCACCCCCAAGATCCACACTTTTCCCCCACCCATGTCCGCCACCGCCGCCGTGAAGCCACCCCGCCGATTCCCACCGCCGTGCTGGACCCGCGATGAGGCCTTGGTCCTCATCGAAGCTTACCGTGAACGCTGGTACGCCCTCCACCGTGCGTTCCTTAAAAACCCCGATTGGGATGCGGTGGCGGAGAAGGTGACCACCGCCTGCCCCGACGTCACGCCGCCCAAGACCGCCGCCCAGTGCCGCCACAAGATGGAGAAGCTCCGCCAGCGCCACCGCGCCGAGAAGCAACGCGCCGCCGCGTTCCCCGGTGGTCGATTCTTCTCGTCGTGGTTCTACTTTGAAGCTATGGAAGCTATAGAGCATGGACCCAACGCCGATTCCGGTAATAATTGTAATAATATTATTACGAACAATTCGGAGATTATTAACGGAATCCCTATTTCCGATCACCGGAGCTTAAACCCAGGTCGGGGAATTCGAATTAAACCCTCTGCTGTTCAAAATTTGGTAACTTTAGCTGCTAGTTCTACTATACATACTCCTGATTTCGATTCTAGGGTTTCAAATCATGATATGAGCAATTGGGCGAATCAAGAAGACGATAACGAGCATGAGCTTCTTGTTGATTCCATTATCAACAGAAATCATAACAAGAATGGGGTTCGGATGAAGCCCTCAATTTCATCTCACCATGAGCATGCTGCAAGAAAGTTTAGCAAGGTGGTTCAAGATCATCAAGTGGGTGAGAATGGGGAGATGTGGGTGAAAGTGTGCAGGAACAATGGTAACCCTAATTTGAAACAGGGGAAGAAGAGGGGTAATGATGGGATTCATGAGGTGGTGTCTTCTATTAAGTTGTTGGGAGATGGGTTCATGAAGATGGAGAAGATGAAGATCGATATGGCTCGGGAGATTGAGCGAATGCGAATGGAGACGGAGATGAGGCGAAATCAGTTGATCTTGGAGTCGCAGAAGCAGATTGTGGATGTGTTCTTGAAGGGTTTGGTTGAGAGCAGGAAGCAGGCAAGAACAGAAACAACGGGGGATTCATTGGTTTAGATAATGCTGTTAGTTCCTGCATGTAATAATGTGTTTTTAGTTGGGAGATTACTGTAGTTTTGCTGTAAAAATGTATCAGATGTTTTGTGGAGTTTGTGGTGTGATTACAGTTTATCATTGGTTGTTTCTGTGTGGTTGTTTCAATCTCTGGTGTTGGATCAAGGGGTTCGAACATAGTCTAGTAGTAACTTTGTGATGGTCTAACTTTATACTATTGATTACAGATGCTGTAAAGGTTGGTAGCAACTTAGTTCTCCATTGTAACTTTTAGCGATTGACAGTTACGATAGCACTGCCATATATAATGTGTCTTCATGAAAAGTTACGTTTGTTCATTGCGGCATTTCAACCCCTTACATAATTCGATCATTTGTACTGATTTGGGACTATAGTCCACACGGATTTTTAAACAAAAAAATTTATGGTTGTTTTTGCGAATTAACTGTCTTATACAGTTAAGGATTTTGTGCATTAATAAAATATTTTAATCTGAATATGATCTTTACGTTATTTGAAAAGCAATATGGAAAAGTACGAAAACAAGAAAACATAACATAAAACGTCTTGAAACTAAACATTTGTTTTGGCTAGACAGACATAAACAAGTTCATACATATGTCAAAATTTAGCTGGATTGAGTGTTCTACTTTTTGTAAAATGTAGGTGATTTGTATGAATATACATCCATCTTTTGATCGATTTTTTGGTCTTGATAACATTTTTTTTTCACGAAAAACAATATTATTAATGAATGTTTAATGTAATTTTTTAAACTTTAGAATCAAATGTGTGACGAACAATAAACATAAAGCATGTTTACGGTAATTTTTCAAACTTAAACACGTCTACATTGTGATGCTCGCTTCTCACCATTAACTTGGCACAACACATCCTCTTACTACAAGGATTACCCGCTATATTGATGTTAAAGTATCCTAAATCATATTATAGTAATCTTATTGTAATAATTGTAATCTTGTTTATGTATTTGATTATTATAAAAAAATAATTAGATTTCTTCTGAAATATGTATAAAGGAAAAACCATCTTTAATTCTCAATTATATTTCATTTGTTTTCCCAAGGAGAAAAGGGAAATATCGATAATCTTGAGAATGCCAAAGCTAATGACAACACATGTGTTGCTCATATGCCTTACTTTCTTTACATTATTCATTGGTCATGAGTGTAATAAGATCAATTTATTTATATTATTTAATTTCTACACAAAATTTCCAAAATTTATAACAATTTTGTTGTTGTGCAGGTGACTTATGTTCGATCAACGGCTTGAATGGAAAAGAAATGTGTCAAAAATACAACGCTCCTAACAATATTGTAAAATATTGTTGTTGTCCGGATCTTACATTTTGTTTTGACATTAAAGACTTGTGTCAAAGAAAATGTCCCCATCTTCAAGTATGTAATTGATCGATATGAGTTTTAATAAAATAGCTTGTTGTTTGGTTTCACTTTTGATTGTTTTAAATTTAGAGTAAATTTTACGATCAGTTTCTATGGTTACATCTAAATATTGAATTTGTTTTTTAATTTTAAAACTTACGGATATGATCCACAATCTTCAATTTTTATTCATTTATAAATTCAAAACTCTCTCTTTTATTTAATCTAGATGCTAACAAAGAGAAATTGAAATTAACAAAGAGAAGTTGAAATTGAAGATTAGAGATCGTAACTACAAGTTTTATATATAACAGATCAAATTCAAGATTTGAATGAAACCACATAGACCAATTATAAAATATAAAAGTGATCATTTTTTTATATAATAAGAAGATTGAAGTTATATTTGATAATGGTTGCGAGAATAGCAAGAAATATAACGATCGCAATGCATCACTACAAATGAATACCACCTAGGATTGGGAGTCCATTGATTCAACTAAATGAGAGTTTCCACTCCTTTTTACTTCTCACTTCTATTATATGTTTATAAATGTCATTAGCGTTTGTAATTCAGTGATAAAAATTAATATTTTTAAAAAGATTAAAGTTCAAATCTTGATATGAGATAAATTAATAATTGATATAATTTATAAGTAGAAGTACATACGTTTGTGAGTTGTCGTTTTAAAAAATACAAAAGTTTAAAGTTTGAACATCTAAAATACATCCAAAATCACATTAAATATAATCAAAGCAATCGCAATAATAAATGGAAACATTAACTGTTCAAATAAAAGAAGAATGCACAGAAATTAATGTGAATTTAATAGATATAAATTTAAAACAATTGAAATTAATTATTATAAATAAACAAGTGTGTATTCGATGTTTGACTTATCTCTCACTTTGTATAAGATCCGGGAAGGGGCCGGATTGCAAAACGATTTGATATCGTAGTCTTACCTTGCAATTTTGTACAAAAGACTATTTTTTTTATTACTAAAACACATGATCTCAAGGTCATAAATCAACAAGCTTAATAGTTGCTTCAATACACACACTCAATTGAATTCATTAACTAAAATATATGTAATTAGTTAATTTAGAACTAGATATATAAATTCTAGAAATGTGTAACCGATATATGTCAAAGTAATGATATAAAATAAAAAAGTTTAAATATACCTATTCACCTCAAATATTGTGGTTAAGTAGAATGTTGATTGTACTAAGAGTTGTTAGATGATGTTTATTTCTGATCAACTGATTCTACCAAACATAAAGTAAAACTTACAAGTGTGTTGATTGAATTTTAAGTCAAATAATACTACTAAACACAGAAGACAATTCAAATCATAAAAACAATGATCACAACCAGGTCGTTTATGCATGCTAAGACTACTGCTACATACCAGGTCATTTGTAAAGAAAAATGTTCATTTTGGACAAATTTGCAGAATTTATCGAATTTCATGGTAATTAACCATATGAGAACAACTCTAATGGAGGTCAAAAACACAACAAAACTTTGACACTTGTAACAATTCGAAGAAAAATGGGACATACAATAAGCTCTAAAATCCCTCTAAACCTTTTATTTCTTCTAACTTATGAGATTGATCCGAATACATTGGATCTACATTTCTGTTTATGTACATGTGGACCAAATCTAATCCAACACATACAACAATGTTCAAACATCATCATCACTTGCACATTTGGAACAAAGTACTACTAATGTACATAAGTCGAACACATTTCTTCATGACATTTTGGTTGTCACTCTAGGTGTACTAGAATGGCTAAGGAACATGTCGGACAACCACCGAAATATCATCTACTCGAAGCACGAAAGAACCACCTCACTCGGATCCTAGCTGTTAGCGGTCTCTTCACATTGTTCTACATATTGGGCGCTTGGCAAAGCAGTATCGCGCCTACAACACACACCGAATTCACCAACAAAGTAGGTTGTGATAAGAAATCTAAAGCGTCATCATTATCACCATCGTCGTCAAATGAATCGTTAGATTTTGAAAGTCATCATCAGATAGTTATTAAAGATGCAAAAATTATGCCTGAGTTTCCACCATGTAACATGTCGTATAGCGAGTACACTCCATGCCAAGATGCGAAAAGGGGAAACGAATTCGATAGGGAAATGTTGAAGTATAGAGAGAGGCATTGTCCAAGTAAAGATGAACTCCTACATTGTCTCATACCTCCACCACCAAAGTACAAACCACCCTTCAAATGGCCACAAAGTCGCGACTACGCATGGTATGATAATATTCCTCATAAAGAACTTAGCATCGAGAAAGATCGCCAAAACTGGATCAAAGTTGAAGGTGATCTGTTTAGATTTCCTGGTGGCGGTACTATGTTTCGCCATGGAGCTGATTCTTACATTGATGATATCAATGAGCTCATCCCTCTATCAAACGGAACCATTCGAACCGCATTAGATACAGGGTGTGGAGTAAGTATAGCTTTTTGATCACTTATGTTTTCTCCCGTATAACTTGAACTCTATGTGACGGACGAGGAAAACTCATCGCAAAAGACTAGGGGTGTAAATCTATGACACGATACGAAAACATAAGCCGAACCTAACACGAAATTTATAGATTTGGGTTTAGTTAGGTGGGTTGACCCGTTTGATTTATTAAGGTTGAACCCATCAGCCCATTTAGCTAGACATATTGACCCCTTTGGTGCATTTATTATTTATTTTACTTTTTATATATGTTTTGCGGCAAACTTAAAACTTTTTTTGTTCTATTTCATAATTTAAAACTAATTATAGAAATTGAAATTAGATCTTACATCTAAAATATAATTGTTCTTTTTGTATTTTTTTATTGTAAATAGTAATTTTAAAATATTAATATGTGAAGAAAATATACAAAAAATTAAAAAAACGGCTCAAATGGGTCGTTTTCTTGTCAACCCTTAAATTTTCACGTTGTGTTCGGGTTCACATGCTTGACATGATTTTCAGGTTCGGATTGTATTCGAATTCGAGTGTAGTTGGACCCACCAACCCCATAACAATGGTCTATTTAGTCCATAAACACCACATTTGTTGCTCATACAACCAACGTGGGACAAATCACATACCTACTAATAGTTTCAGTCCGTAAAAACTACGAAACATCTTATTATCAAGTTTTTGATGTTATGATGTGGTTAATTAATGCTCTATAAGTTGTGTGAAGGTTGCAAGTTGGGGTGCATACCTGCTCAAAAGAGACATAATCACCATGTCTTTTGCACCAAGGGACACACATGAAGCCCAAGTATGGTTTGCACTCGAGCGCGGAGTTCCTGCTATGATCGGCATCATGGGATCACAAAGACTTCCTTACCCATCGCGCGCTTTTGATATGGCCCATTGTGCTCGTTGCCTAATCCCATGGAGTAAATATGGTAAGGTTGTATATATGTCTAATCACCTAACTAAAATACAAATTATTGTACAAATTCATGCTTAACAATAATGCAATTCGAATGTTAATTTGCAGATGGATTATATCTAATTGAAGTGGATAGAGTTTTAAGGCCTGGTGGTTATTGGATACTTTCTGGACCTCCTATACAATGGAAGAAGTTATGGAGAGGATGGGAAAGAACACCAGAAGATTTGAAACATGAACAAGATAATATCGAGGAAACCGCGAAACGTCTTTGTTGGAAAAAAGTTGTAGAAAAGGATGCTTTTGCTATATGGCAAAAACCAATCAACCATATTGGTTGCATCAAAGCCAAAACGAAGCATGAAAAGCCACATATATGCAAATCAGGCAATGCTGATGACGCGTGGTATAGTACTCCTCCTAGCTAGTATTTTCTTTCTCATTGTTAATCATCTTGAAGATATAACATTAATGTTAACTAATTCTAACATGAGTCTAATCATTTTTTGTGTGTACATATAAGGTATAAAGAACTTGAACCATGCATTACCCCTATGCCAGAAGTAAGCGGTCAGGGTGAAGTCTCGGGTGGAGTGTTAGAAAAATGGCCACAACGCGCTATGGCTGTTCCTCCTAGAATCAGAAACATAAGGGGTGTGACAGAAGAGCGATTTCAAAAGGATAACAAAATATGGAAAGAGCGTGTGACACATTACAAACGCATAGTGACTGCTATACCTCAAGGGAGATATCGTAACATATTGGACATGAATGCTTACATTGGTGGATTTTCTGCAGCCTTGATGAAATATCCTGTGTGGGTCATGAATGTGGTTCCTGCAAATTTCCAACCCGACACACTAGGAGTGATCTACGAACGTGGGTTCATCGGGGTGTATCATGATTGGTGTGAGGCGTTCTCAACGTATCCTAGAACATATGATTTCATCCATGCAGGCGGTGTGTTCAGTATGTATCAAGATAGGTATATGCAAATGATCTTTTTGCACGTTTTTTCATAATGATTATTAAGATTTAAAATATTACTATCTTTGTCCTGAGTGGAAATTTTACTGTGTATGTATGTTTTTAAATGAATTGAAGGTGTGACATCACGGACATCCTATTGGAAATGGATCGGATCTTGCGGCCCGAAGGGACCGTAATATTTAGAGATGAACCAGATGTGATAGGAAAGATTAAAAGTATAGCTGAACGTATGAGGTGGAATACCAAGACCGTTGACCATAAAAGTCAACAAGTCAACGGAGAAAAAGTACTTGTTGCTGTCAAGAGTTACTGGACAGGTGAAGCTAATGAGGAGCAAAACCACACTAAATTGAAATATTAAGTTCGAGGATGCTTGCTTATATGAAGCGTGTTAACGGGTCAAAACATGTTCAGGTTGCGATGAATTATTAGTATAGGCGGGGTCGAGTTGACTACAAACAATTATATTAACTTTTTTATAAATAGTTAATGCATACGATTAAAAACTATAGATTAGTGCTATAAACTCATTTTTAGCATGTCTATCCAGCAATCCTATTGTGTAGCTCTTGGTGTTTATTTAACATCCATTTTTATAAATGCACGAGCACAAGGCTTTCATTGCCCTCAATTTTATATTCACAACCTTCATCTTTAACTTAATCAAATACATTATATATAAAATACGTGATCCATAATATTGATTTACAACAAGCTGAAGCACAAGCCAGGTACAAGTTCTAAAGCATGAGGCGGCTTCTTCTTCTTCTTCTTCTTGAATAGCATTCATGTTATGCCGGCATTTATTGAATTCACGAGGGAATTTTAATTAAAATAAACACAACGATGAGTAAAATTGTGAGCTTATGTTAATAAAATTCAAAACTTTATATAAAAATTGAAACCATTTAATAAATTAGCATTGAAATGTGAAAGAAATCAAAACCGTTAAAAAACCGACACCAACACAAACTTTTTTAACGTTGGTAAAATTTATGTAAAAATTCGAAATCGTGAAAACACTACTACAAGACTCAAGAGTACAAGGTAAAGTATTTTTGGTCCACCATCCAAATTTATTTTTGTTAACACACGTTCGAAGTTTGGTTATGGACTTATGGTATAAGTATATTTAGTCCGCCTAAAAGCCCAATCTTGGTTGGGCCGATGTAAAGTGGATCTCTTTATCTTTGTAAAATAAAAGGGGGTTTAACTAAAAAGACGTTAGAACATGATTCTCAGCAGATTTCTTGCTCTCATGAAAATGTTTTCAAGGTTTAACAATCGGTTATTCGGTTATATTGTTGGAGATGGACTCGCATGGGCGGACTTAAAGCATTAGGAAGGGGCACCCGCCCACCATTTTTTTTTTCTATGGTATATATACATGAAAATCACGACTGTCCTCATAAATTTTGTGATCGCCCCTCTTAAACTTTTGAAACTGAAGAAAAAGAAAAATTGTTTCAAACACATTGTTAGGATCAGAACTACAACAGGATCCAAGGGGTCTGGTAACCCTCTTACAGTCTAGCAAACCATATTTGCTCACTAACCAGGGTCTGTAACCAAGTAGATTATTAGTACTTTAATGCTCAAATAATCAAGTTGTTAGTAAGAAGAAAAAAGAAATTATAATCGAGGTAGATTTTTTGACAATAAAACAAGTGAAATTTATATTGGTGTCACTGTATGATGGATCAAAGGTTATATAATTTAATGGCCGACATTATTCTCAAATTTTGTTGAACATCGGTATTAAAGACGAACTTACGTTCTGCTACCGCATATTGTCAACTTTATAGTATGATTGGTTTAACAATGTTCTTTAGCAATGAACCGGATTCGACCTGAACCAGACCGTAAACAAATATTATATTGCGATTGCCAAACAACTTTTAAAATTTCCCATTCTCCATAAAAAAATTCTGGATCCGTTACTATAGATGAGTTATTTGGGACCACTTAACACCATCTAATCCATCATGCATATATTGTATTTTGACAATAGAAAATAATTAAGGGGTTTGAAATTGTTTATCTGATTATTTGGAAATTTAAAAAAAAAAACATTAGTTAAGCAAATAATAAGTTATAAGCAACTTCAAACATCCCAGAAAGAAGAGAAACAGAAAGGAAAAGGAAGCACAATGAATTACCTAAAGACAAAGTTAGCAGAGAGATACATGTGAGCTTAAAGTGGTTTCCTGCAATTTGTTTCAGTTCACACATCATGTTAATATGTTAAGTTTAATTAATTAATTGGATGGGAGTTTATATATAAATGGTGCTAATGACTTTAGTTAGCATATATTTTGTTTTAAAGTGGTGGATGGAATCATTCTTAAAAAGCAGTGATTTCACATGATTAGTGGAGCCTCTTTGGGGATTGCCTGGATGCCCTACTTGTTTTGCTTCTGAAGCTACTTAACTTAGCAGACTCATTAATTAGCATGCATCAGATCCAATGCAAACTACACTCATTTTATAGATTTATAAACCAAACGCATCAAAAGTTTAAGTTATCATAAGTTTCAGTTTATTGTCTTTTTAACGTGTTCATACACCCAGTAGCGGAACAAGAAGATTGTTTCATATTGTGTCGGTATTTTTCATTTAGATATTGAATTCTAACAATCCAGACCATACGTTATATATATATATTCAGGTCGGTCAAGGGCCACAAAGTAAAAAAAACATTGTTATTAGATAAAAAAACATAATAAAAATCAGTGTCATTAATATATAAGAATATATATTTTATAGCTATTCCCAACGACTTTGCAAAGAACTAGTTTTACATATAGTGCAAATAGAAGCATTGTTCGTATGCTTATCAACTATCCGGTTTTGTAAATTCGTCTTTACATGTAAGCTAAAATTTTGTCTTGGACATTTTAGATTTTTATATAACTTATCACTTACTTCTCTAACTTGCAAAAAAAATAATACTTAAATTAGAGTGAATTATTGTTTTTCTTCCTGTGATTTAGTCACATTTGTTATTTTCATTCAAAAATATTTTTTCTTGCATTTGGCTTCTCAAGGTTTGGGAAACGTTATCATTTTCATCCAAAAATCTTAGCTCCATTGTTTTAAAATGTTAAATATTCATCGTTAAAATGGTACTTACGTATTTTTTTTATATAAAAACGAAATTCTAATTTATGTTTACGTGTTATTAATGATTTTTTTACCACGGAATTCATGTTTTTGGATGAAAATGACAACTTTTTCAAACCTTGGGGAGCCAAATGTAAGAACAAACTTTTTTGAATGAAAATAACAAATATGATCAAACCAAAGGGAGAAAAACGACAATTCACTCTTTAAATTAATTTAAAACCAATGAGCAATTAAAAAAAAACAATGTTGTTAATTATAAAAACCAAAATGTAGTAGCATTCGAAATTCATGTATTATATATTCTACATGTAACCAATGGTGTAAAAGTCGCTAACCTTGCCAGGTCGGTCGACTGGGGAGTTGTGAGTACTCGTTCTAGGCTGGTAGTACTCAGGAAGTACTCAAATATGATAAATTATAAAGAAATTAATTGTTAGAAATTATACATATATCAAATATCGTAAGTTTAGTATTTATAACAATGTATGTGAATATCAATATAAATTAGAAGCGTACATGTTCCAAATATGAAAATAATTAAAAAATAATATTTATTTTATGATATTAAGATATAGTAATCATTTAATAGTCGGATATACAAGAAAATCAACAAAAATAATTGACGAATAACAATAAAAATCTGAGTTTTTCGAGTTGGGCCGCCTAGCTTTGAGTAGGGCCGAGTTGGGCCGCCTAGCTCCGAATAGGTCCGAGTTGAGCCGCTTAGCTCCGAGTACTCCCCGATTTTAACCGAGGTTGACTGATTCCGAGTTACAAGACCGAGTTGAAGAAAGTCACTTCAGTAAATGACCGAGTTTCGGGGAGTCTCCCCGAGTACTCGGCCGAGTTGGCCAAGTTTTGAAAAAAAAATGTCGGTTGACATCATCCGATAATTCTGCCCCAAAATACACGAGTAGATCAGCTTTTACTAAGAAGGGCGCCTGGATGATCAAACATGTAATTAACAAAGGCATAATTTTATGTTTCTTTTGACTTTATGATTTGTCTTTCTTTCCTCCGAGTATTGCATCATCTTTGTTTTTTTTAATTATTAATTTCCATTGTTAAAAGTTAAAGTCAATGATTAAAAAAGCACATATGCCGTATTATATTCCTTAGAGAAGGTGATGTGCAATAATGTAGCAATATTTTATGATACCTGCAACATACCACCACCACAAGTTCATAATATGATTTATAAATAATTAAGTCCAAAAGAATCCAAACAAAGTGACCCAGCGTCGACCATGTTATGATAATGTTTATATTAACGGTAGGTTTAGGAATTTATGAAAACTTAAATATCTCTGAAAATTACGTAAACCTTAAATATCTTTATTAAAAATCATGTAAACATTTTCAGATTAAATTATTTACATAAATATTCAATCTAATAGTTCTCAAATAAAAAGATTAAGAACGGATATGATTTCTGTTTTGAATTTCATACCAAATCGTTTTGCAATGAAACATTGCAATCATTCATGAAATGTCATGACAGTTAACGATTACAACTCCTATAACTATCAACTGATGATCATATCAATAGAAACAACATCAGCAGCACATTGTTGTTGTTCATTTTGTACCGAAGACCATGTTGTTACCATTTATCAGTCGATAACAAAACCAAAGTTTCTACTGAAGTATCTTGCTATAAAAGTTGTAGTTGGTGCTAATAAACTTTTGCCACTGATCTTCAGTAAGCACCAAATATCATTTTTAAAAAACTTTTCACAACAGTAGCTTTGTCTTCAGACCCTTGTTGTTCATTGGTTTCGTCTTCTTGAATACCGAGGTGTCTTGAAAGCTAGAATAGTCTTGAATCATTGTGCATTATGCACCTTTAAACCTGTATCAATGTATATGTTCTACTTTCTCAATTAAGTGAATCCGCATAAACCAAATTTGTACGATAACACCAAAAATCGCAAAGATTAAGAACGTACTATTGACATTCAAGAACAAATACCTATATTCACATTAACCAATATCATTTTCAACATAATCCAAACAACAAGCATTTAAGGTTGCCACGAAGACATAATTTACTATCAGTACCATTGTACCACTAAAAATATAATATTCAAGAGCGAAAGAGGAAATTACATATTATTTTAGGGTGTAAACACGAGGATTGATTATACGGACGTGCTTGGAATTTCTTAATAAAAAGAGATCGAATGATGATTTGTGGAGAAGGAAAGTGGGAAGAAAGTGTAAAAGAAATAGTTTATCATGTGTTTGAAACATGATTAAAGGGCTTAATGCATTTATTACACAAAATTTTAGATTATTATATTAAGCAAGAAATATGTGTATAATATTGTTGAATAAATAAAATATTAAATAACATTAAAAAGATTTAGATACTATTATATTATTTTAATTCAAACAGATTCTAATATGATATTCAACAAGTGACAAATCTATAAATAAATAAAAGATAAATTTTAGAAACAGATATATAGAAAATAATACACAATACAAATAATGTACATCTTAATTTCAAAGATAAAGTTGAAATAGAAGCCGGAAAAAAGACGATGAACACACTAAAGTGTAAGAGGTGGTGCAATCATAATTTGTTTATTCATTAGGTATAAAATACATTGTTTATTTAAATCATTTATTTACTTATCATATTTATTGGGCCTTTATAATAAGTTTTTTTCGTATAATTATGATTGCTTTTAAAATGTTTTGGTACCGGTCAAGATATTGCTCTCTTTTAATTCCATTCTTGTAATTCTGTTTATAACTTACGTTTCTTTTAGCTTTCAAATTGACAAGTTATTTCGATGCATTATTTGCGACATTATCTTTTCGTGGGATGTGACATTTAATTCGTGGCACGATTGTCATTTTACTTCTTTATATTTTTCATGAGTGTGTTTCAAATAATATAGGTTTAGTGTGTGTTTCTATCTTTGTATATGAGATTGATGTTTACTTGTTTGGTTGTGGCTTATCTTTTGGTCATGTTTAGTACTACACGTATTATTTAATTATATAACCAAAGGCAAAAGGTTGATTGGAGATTTTATTTTATTTAATATAAATTATTTTACATTAAACATAGGGAGCAAAAAAACAAACGAGAAACAAAAGAATATAAAAACGAATTGCAAAAGCAAGAAACAAACAATCACTTATGGTTTTAGGTGATTTGTGAAATTGTAAACTTAATTGGTGATAACAATATTGATTTGATAATGTGGACATAACCTAGTTCAGTTTTACGATTATACTAGGACACAGTTCATATAGTCAGACACCAAACCAAATGTGTGTTTTTTAACTAAGTTAATTAACTAGAGTTGTGGGCATGGTTGGATGGCGTATAATAAATTGTTTGTTGAATTCACGTGGAATTAAACACATTAAAATAGTTACTCAAATTTCACGTATCTATTCTTACAACTTCTCATAATATAAAATCTATTCTATACATGTAAAAGAAAATTTTGAAATGCCACTTGTCAAAATATTAGGCTTTTTAATCTTAATTTTTCCAATTTTCTTTCCTAATAAATGATAGTACCATATAATAATTATATTATATTATTTAAATCATTTACATAATAAAAAATATACATTGTAAAAATTAAATATTATATGTCTTTATTAAAAGACAAACATTAAAAAAGAATATAAAATATAAATATTTTCTTAAACATTTTTTTAAAACACAAACTTTTTAAAATGTGTTTTTAAGTATTATAAGGATGGTTTATAAATGAAATTATTTTTAAAAATCAAAATAAAAAACAATTTCATAAAAAAAACTCTAAAATGATATTATTGTTGTTATGCTTAATGTACTTATTTTTACGTAATTCAATCATATTTCATATAAAAAAATGTTTTATAAATTTTTAATTTTTATTACAAAATATTTGAAATTTTTATCTATTTAATCTGTGTATCACACGTGATATTAAACTAGTTGATCAATAAAGTTTTGTTAATTCAATAATAATAGAGATATTCATTTTGTTACGTAGGCATAATATAAAACCACAAGCATAAATGTAAATCCATCTATCACAATTAAAGATTGATCCAACTGCCAAATACAATCATCAAAGTGAAACAAAACAATGAAGTAAATCGTAATCTCAGTTGTAATCATGAGATGTTATCCGAACATGGGGCATTGCTAGGAGGCAAGCATAGTCGAAAGTAAACATTCAAAAATCCTAGATACGAATCACAAAAATAAGAGTGTTGGTCGTCAAGACTCGTTCAAATCCTAAACATTTTGCTTAATATGTGAAATCCAATCTTGTAACTTTATGTCCTTATGTGAAATATAGCATCAGGGAGTGATTATCCAAGTGTTTGAGAGCTTTTTAAAGTCCCAAGGCCGAAGCCAGGAACAAAATTTCAAAATCTTTAAGAACCTACAACAGTTTGAGTTTAAATAAACAACAAAAACTGCTTCGCGATGCGAACTATTAACTTGTTGTTTAAAACCGTAATTTTATGGTTGTGTTTACAAAACCTCATATTGTTCTTCGTAACTTTAAAGGTATGTGAAGATCTGAAAGGTATATGTGACTGTGTGAGTCCCAAACCTTACTGTTTATTTGTCATTATTAGTCTTGTTCGATCTTCTCGTTTATTTTCCTTTTTTCTTCCGCATATTAGTTACAACGTGTCAAATTATAAAACTAAATAAAGTACCATCGTTTTATGTGTAAAAGAAGAACACTACAATATAATTAGCATGAATAACATATACATAACAAATATTGATCATAAAGCGAGAAGATGGTGGGGTTGGGTTGTTTGTTTCTTTTTATTTTTTATAGTATGTGGGTCTCACAACTTGTCTAATATAAATATATTATACTTCTTTTTAGATAATTAGGATATTCTTATCATTTCATATTAAACTGACATAAAATTTTAAATCTATCTAGTCAGGAACTATTTGTTTTTGTCGAGCAAACAATTGAACCATAAATGTAATAAATAAAACCTAGGCACCAAAACTATAATATAGTTATTCCATATGGTATACGAGTTATATTTGGTTTTCAAACCATTTTGCTTCATAAACGGTTTTTTTTTTTTGTGTGTCACCGGCCTCTAATCATGCATAAAAGTAAGAATCTTTAGTTACACTTTTTATAATAGAACTTACATATTCGTTCTTGTTTTCTCTTTGAATTATCATATTGAACTTTCGAGAGTAATATCAAATTATATTTTGATTTACTAGTGATCTTTGCAAGATTCATTAAAATATCCCAAGTCCTTCATGATTCTAAAACAAACATAACTTGTATGTGCGACAAGTTTAAGAAGTTATTAAACAAACGATTTAGTATACTACAACCATACAAGAGAGAGAGAGAGAATATAATAAACATGTTGTGTTATATATAACATGTGAATGTGAATTATAATGGTAGTGGGTTAATAATTGGAGTCGTTAATGTCAATCAAATAAAAAGGTTTTCTTGAATAATAGGCAACCATTATCAAGTGACACTGCTGTGAAACAGTCGGAATCTGACTGCTTGTGATGTGTGCATCTTACACTAAAAAAACTTCAATTTAATACCTATGAATGTGAAGTTGATTGCTAAAGAGTTGACTTTATAATTATAACTCTCTTTCCTTCCACCTGCAACCTCCATAAGCCATTCAACCCCCTTCGATTCTTCACTTTCAGCTTTTGCTTATTTAAATTCTCTCTTTTTTAGCCCATTTTCGTATTTATACACCCTTTGTCTTCAGTTTGCATCGTTCAATTCGCCTTCTTCATTGATCAGACTTGTGTAAAGACTCTGAAAGCATGTAACTTTGTGTTCTTGCTGATGATCTTCAAGATTTCATTGTATGATTTGTGGGATTGAATGTTTGATTGTTTGAAACTGCATCTTTTGTTCATCTAGTTCAGTTGTTTAGTCTGGATATCTTCAAGATTTCTATTCCTTAAGAATACTTTTATAAAAATCTACCCAGTATGTAACTTCAATCAATCCATTGATTTCTTCTGCAAAAACCAAAAAAATATCAAAAAAAGAAAGATCTAGTTTCGATCTGGATCGAATTCTGAAGATTGTGTAGCAATACCTTTATAAAAATCTGCAAATTATGTAAGGTTTTTGTCACTGATCTTTGGATTCTATCTGAAAAAAAAACCAAAAAAAATTAGTTGTGTTTTAGTTGTAGTATAGATATTTGGGAGGGAAAAGAGAATTGAAACTGTTGAGATGGAAGGTGGGGATGGGCCCACGCCGCCGGTGTCAGCACCGGCGACACCTGGAACTCCGGGAGCTCCATTGTTCACTTCTCTGCGAGTTGACTCGCTGTCGTATGAGCGTAAGTCAATGCCTCGCTGCAAGTGTCTGCCGCTTGATGGACCGTCGTGGGGAGCACCGCGCACTAGCTGCTTCACTGATCTCCCCACGCCGGACATCTCACTCACCCGAAAGGTACCCTGCAGGTTTTGATATAATGATATGACAATTGCAGCCTTTGTAAATCTTTGAGTACCTCCTCATGGGTGATAGAATTTGATGATTTGATTCAATTGTATGCAGTTGGGCGCAGAATTCGTGGGAACGTTTATATTAATATTTGCAGCGACAGCAGGACCAATAGTGAACGAGAAATACTCAGGATCAGAGACGCTGATCGGGAATGCAGCATGCGCAGGGCTAGCTGTGATGATAATAATATTATCAACGGGTCATATCTCAGGAGCCCATTTGAACCCGTCTCTCACGATTGCATTTGCAGCGCTGCGCCATTTTCCGTGGGCTCAGGTCCCCGCCTACATCTTGGCTCAAGTTTCAGCCTCCATATGTGCTTCATTTGCTCTCAAAGGTGTTTTTCACCCGTTTATGTCTGGTGGTGTCACGGTTCCTTCTGTCAGCACGGGTCAAGCTTTTGCGCTTGAGTTCCTTATTACGTTTAATCTCCTCTTTGTTGTCACAGCCGTTGCCACTGATACTCGCGCTGTATGTATAACATACTTTCTTTATCTATAATTTTACAAATGTTTAGGAATTCGATCTCACTCGTAGATGTGGCTATTTAGGTTGGAGAATTGGCAGGTATTGCGGTTGGAGCTACTGTTATGCTGAACATTCTTGTTGCAGGGTGAGTAAACAAAACCCTATATGTAACATTGTAATGTATGATGTGGGTGGTTGAATACTTGATTAGATCATAATGTTGTTTGCTAATCTTATGGTAGAAAATCAAGCGGTGGTTCAATGAACCCAGTGCGTACGCTAGGTCCAGCAATTGCAGCAGGGAATTACACGGTGATATGGGTCTACCTGTTGGCACCTACACTCGGGGCCCTTGCTGGAGCCGGAGTTTACACATTGGTCAAGCTTCAAGGGGGTGAGGGAGAGGAACCACGTTCTGCTCGCAGTTTCCGTCGCTAAATGCTGCCAGTCAGTGTATTGGTATGCAAATTATGTACAAGTTACATAATTACTATCAATATTTTTTAGTTTCCTGTGTGGTGTGATGCTAATAAAAGGGGATGTGATCTCATTCCCCATTGAACTGGTGTGCAATTGCCTGAAAGGATACCTTACAGGCAAAAGTGTGCTTTTTACGGTTTGCTTTTCGTGTTGATCATTGTAATAAAGAACGCATAGACGTTTATGTTGTATGTTTGTTTAAAATTGTGATCACAATATGTGTGATATTTGTTTTGTAACTATAAGTTTGTGGATCACTTAAATTTGTCAACACTCATTTCATACAATGGTTATTCGGAAGAAACAAACATACATAACCGGAAAAATACCACTAACCATTCTTGTTATTTCTCATACTCATTAAATCTACAACTTTAGGAACGATTCGTGTATTTACTATAGTTTGTACTAACAGTAGCTCTCAATGATTCAAAATTTGTTAATTAGGAATGTACAAGGTCCTGTTTCTTACAACAGAAGTACAAGATTGATTCTACGATAGTTCAAACTTCAAGCGCAAGCTTTTCAAACCTCCGGGCCATGGCTTGATTATTTCGGTCTTCATATACCTTAACAAGTGACTTTATCGCTATGTTTATCACCTCTTTCTTTTGATTCAATGTCGAATCATGTTCAGCTTCAAAATGATTCGCAAGAGATGAACACAACACTTTAAGCCAGTCCTCAAGAAATGATGCTTTCTACAATATAACCAAATAAATATACATAAAATTTGGTGCGTTCCTAAAAGAGAGAATTTTGAGAGATTAATGTAGGTCAGAAATTACCTTGATAAGGAAATCATGTACAGGGTGATCGTGTGATCCTGAAGCAAGCCCGAGGACGTGCAACATGGTTGACGTTAACTGCATAGTAAAGTGGAATAAAAATAATAAAATTAAAATTTAGGGAGATAATAGATGTGTATAGCATGCACAGAAGAAAAATAGAGAAGAAAAACTGAACCTGCTTCTCAAGTGCAACTCTATATTTAAAACTTGAAGGAGCAAAAATCTGGTCTGACCCAAGATTTTCTAGTGTGTGATGGACCCCTTGAACAACATCTGAGTATGACTTCCCATAATCTGCAGAATGCACATTGAAAAATATACATGAAACAGAAGAGAAAGCATCACTACGTATATAGGAATCTAGGAGTGTTCACAGTTCAATTTCAGCTGGTTTTGATGAAAAAAACTACTACGTAGTTTAAAATACGACAAACCAAACCAATAAGGTTGGTTGGATTGGCCAGACTAGCGAAAACAGATCGATTTGGCAGTTTAAATCGCTAAATATAGTTTTGAAAAATCATTAGTTTGTATTAAATTTTTTTAATAGTGATAGATATGAGTCTTGAATATTATATATACACACACCTTCATGTTCCAAAAAGAAAAAGGTAAATAGTCAATGAAGATTAAACGGCTACTTCGGTTCCAAACTCTAAATTGTCGGCGGAACAGTTGAACCGGTTTTCCCAACCATGAACCAAACTGTATAAATCTCACAAACCGCTCGAACTAACGGATTTGCTTTGGTTCGGAAAGTCCAAATTAGTTTCATCAGTAAATGAACACCCCTACAGGATTCTATTCATTTTTTATATTGATGCATGTAATAAAATCAAGAGATCAGGCAAAGTGACTCGCCTAATATTGTTGGTGGGGCGGCCAATGCAGCTGCAGCTTGTATTCTTATCTTGAAATTAGAAGAATCACGGAGCAGAAGTAAAAGAATACTAAAAACTGAAGGAGCCCTATGCAAAACAGAGTAACAATAACATCACTCTTCATTTAAATGTTCCAACACTGAAAAGTAACCTCCAAAGATTCATGGCCAGAATCTTTATAATTTGTCCAATACAACAATTTTTGCAGTAAAAAATTATCCTAAAAATTAGTTTCAGTTTCTTACCAATCTGTATCTTGCAGCTTTAATGTCTCATTAAGAAATAAGTTGCTCAACGCATGACAAACATTCCACCGTACCTGTTCATTAATGCTCATACTCAATAATGAGAATTAAAAAATATGGGTAAAATAGGTTTAACGAATACCTTCACATTTCCGGTTGTAACACAAGAAAGAAAAGCCTGCACCATTCTTTCCAACCAAGATGAATCTTCCCATGTTAGTTGCAGAAATGAAGTTGCAGAGGTGCCATTAACATCTTGGCTTGAACATGGAACAAATCTTGATAAATTACCTAGTGCTCTCACAGCATTTGCTTTTATCTAAGCAGTGATAACACAAAAATATAAATAAGCAGAAATTATATAGCAGAAGAACCCAAGTATACAAGGCAGTATTTTGATGTTATTTACCTTATCACCGTCCCTTGTAAGCCGCAGTGAACAATCAATTAACAGAGAAACCATCTTAGAACAATCCATCAGATCTTTCACATTGAAAATGAATTAAGTTAATAAAGAAAAGAACAAAGCATCATACAGATAGAATGGTCAACTAACAATGTAACACCCACCTACAGAAGACCTTGCTAAAGTGAACCTGTCAATATAGTGGCGAAGAGAATCACATAAGTTGGCTAAAGCCCAGGAGGCTGCAATGCGAACCTAAAGACAAGCAAATATGAAAAATCAAAAATATTCAGCTGAAAAGATAGAAATGCATTAAACATGATTACCGGGACTAAAGAATGGCGGCTATTGACTTCAGCAGCATTTATACACTTGCCAAGGATCTCCACGCTATACATATAGACAATATCATATATTCAATTTTAAGATTCAGATTCAACATGGTAACTAATTTAAAAAACAAGTACCTGAAACTGACTTAAGTAGAAGGTGAACCTACCTCTTTAAAGCTTGCGGAAAACAAGCAATGACACCAATTGCACGACAAGCAGCAGATCTTACTGACGGGACCTCATCGTTAACAGCAGCATTGATCTACGGATGATTTCAACAAATGAAAATAGTAATATTAAAGGTTTTTTTTCTAAATACAATAACTTTATTAGGAACTTACAGAATAAGTGATAATTTGATCCTGTTTGTCATCTGAAAGTGAGAAGAAAACATTGGAGGTTATTCCTGCAAAACACGTCACTGATGCAGCCCTCACCTTTCAAAAAGAAATGTGATTAGATCATATATGTAAGATTACATCTATAAAACAAATCTATCGACATAACAAACCATGGCTGAACTATGCAACAGAGTTGATGACAATTGTTTTTCAATAGCTTCACACCATTGCTGGCTGCCGGATGGACATACTGGATTATCATCACTAGCCACTGTTTGGCCCTCCAGTACATATGATGGAGCTGATGATATCGTTTTAATTTTGATGTAATCATATGTAAAAGGACTGTTAAGTAACTTATCATCAGAAATATCTTCTGTTCCTTTAAACCCAGAGAGAGCACGCAGACATTCATCTAGCAGCTGTGACATGATATCAAAATGCTCAAATCAAAATCTTTTGAAGAACATGTTTTAGGTATAGTTGTGTTAGTAACACAAAGTTTAGATGAAAATTTATTATAAAAAATAACTTCACCTTGATTGCACTTGTTAAAACTTTTTCCCCAATATTCCCACCAGCGAGTCCAGGGTTTATCGTTCCTGCCCTTGAAGAGCGCGGAGGATCTAGAATGTCACAAATGATGGATGAGAACTGTTTCCAGCATAGAGTCATTATATTTGGGTAATTATGTGCAACAGCTTTAAGAACCTGCAGCAAAGCTAGTAAGAATTTTATTTAATATGTGGTTAATTACATATAATACACACTATATGATTCAGCTTAAATACGATAACAATAAGAATAATAATTTAAATTCAACATCACCTGCAGAGCCTCAAGACTAACTGCTGGGCTTGTAAATGATTGAGAATAATAAAGCAATGTAGAAAGAAGACCAGAACTCGCTTTATCGCTAAGACCTGGAACAGGATACTTATTACTTTTTTAGGAAAACTTTATCTAAGACATATAAAAAAATTAAAATAAAAAATTGGTATTTATCAAAACATTATGCATAAGCTAAACCTGCTGATATTTCAGCCACAAACATTTCATTCACTTTGAGAGATGAAGGTGAGACGGATAAAGCATCCATTAAGCAACTTAAAGTAACCACCTGCAACAAATTTTGTTAGTATACGAAAGTACAATTTACAAAAATAAAAAGCAAATTATGCGATCATATAACACTGACCAGTAACCCAGATTGATCATTATGAGTAAGAAATCCCTCAATAATCCTCTGGTGAAGATCTAAGATAACAGTAGGCAACAACTCATCAGGCATTCTTGAGTATCTGTTCATAATAATGTAATACAGAAATTATTAGCTTATGTCATAAGTGACTGCCATAATGAGGAGGTAGTGTAATCATACTTTAGTTTACAGAACCATGATGTAGAGATGAGAATTCTTACGGTGTACATGCGATCAGAAGTGAGAGAATCTTGAACAAGGAGGTCAGGAATCCGTTATTTTTTTCATGTTTGATTAAATACAATATACCTACAATAAAACAAGATTAAAGAACACCAAAAGTAGAAAGAACTTTTAAAAAAAACATGAGGGCAAAAAAGTTGGATACCAGTGTGAAGCTGCATTAATATCTGACCAAGAGAACTGGAAAGAGCAGTAAAAGATCCCAACTTCGTAGATTCCTTGTATTCCGCCACCTGGAGAAAAACAGACGCCGGCCCCTCCAACATGGTCGCCAAAGTAGATGCAGATGCAATGCGTGCCTGAAAAAACATGAAGAAAATAAATCCAAGTATCAAACACCATTGTGAATTATAGCAGAAACATACTGTGAAATAAAGAAAAAGACCGACATTAATACCTTAAGATAGGGATCATAGAGCAAACATGTCATAAGGTTTGCTTCATACCTCCTGTCAAGGAGCAAATCATCATGCCAAATGGGATAAAATAGTAATTATAATACCAAGTTAGATCAGAGATAACCATCATCTTTTACCTTGCTTGCAGCACATCACTAGAGGGCAAAAGTATTGTCCATTGGGCAGTAAACGATTTGGGATCAGATCGACAAAGATCCTTTTTATACAATTGAAAATAAAAGTCATTTAAGATACACAATGATGCTTCCAAGTTCCATCTTGTTTGGATGTTCACAATAACAAAAGCACTAGGTTACCTGTATGCAAACTATGGCAGCTACTCTGACCTTAGAGCTCCTGAAGTTGCTGATACCCTTGGATGATCCATCACTATCACTTAAATCAGAATCAGATGACATGTAATCCATACCATGTGAACGGTCTAATAGGCTCAATGAGTTCGAATCTTTCATTTGGTTCTTTTTACGCACGTGTGGAGGCACGTAGGGACCACTTTTTGATTCAGCTGACTGAGAATTAAGGCTTGTGGTCGTAATATCCTTTTTGTAGACAATCTGTGACTTACTACCAAGCCCATACCCAAAGAACATCCTCAGTGCAGCTACGAAACCAGCAACCTGTAAGCATCCATAAGCTAATAATTATATAGTAGGCACATATAATAATTATATCTAAACTAAGTACAGATAATTAATTACAAGGTCTTGAAGGGATCCTTTTGCATTTATAAGAACCAAGTGCAGGCATTGCAGAAGCGAAGTATAAAACCTGCAGAACATATCCAAATGAACATTCACTTACAGACCAAATTAAAGTATATATGTTTAAACAATAAATTACCCTTAAATCAAAAAAGAAGACTACCTATCCATTACATTGTTTTCCACAAGCAGAGCCTTACTTGCTAATACATCCATAACGCTTCTAAAAACCTAATACACAAGAGATTCTGTTTTAACGAAGCACAACATAAAATGATATAAATTTGTCAACTATGCAATAGAAGATGCGCACATCAACAGTTGATTGCCAATGACTGGCTGGTAAGGAACTCCCAGCTATTGAGAAAACTTCACTAATCATGCTAAAAGCGTTTGTCTGAATTTCCCATACATTATTTTTTTGAATAATTATCTTCCGGGATTCAAGAGGGTAACCCTGAACATTACCCGATGAGCATGGAGCTAGAACATTTTGAGAGAATGAGACTATTTTGAGAAGAAATTCTAACAGCTGCACGTTGTCTGACAACATGATTGTTCTTTGATTAACATCAACAAGAGACCTGCAGACAAAGTTGCTAGTTTTGAGTAGAAAGAAATAAGCAGAATTGCAGAAACATTCAAGAATGTAAGATTCAGATTAACATCAGCAATTCAACATTGCCCATCTTTAAAAGAAAGTTAAAAAAGAACAAACCTAACAATCTCTAAGCACTGTTTAGCAGCCTCAAAGTCAGCAACATTATCACTCTTTACTCCAACCCCACCAAGGAACATTTCCACCATTCCCCCAAAGGTGTGAAGTACAAGAACCCATGTCGATGATGTCATTTTGAAAGAGATATGATGGCTGAAGTTGTGGATCTGGACCGCAAAAATCAATCACAAACATAAAGTGCAAGTCAACAATAGAATTCAAGCAAAATCATCATCAATGAATATGAAAGACCGAGCAGAGTGCAATTCAAAACATAAAACACAACTGTCGTCTGTCACCTAAATGGAAAGTCGTATTGGTTAAGGACCAACAAATGTCTATGTACTCCCTTCGCTCTCCTAAAAGCAATAAGATATAAACAACAGACATGAAAAAGTTCACAAAAAGCAACAAATAAGTTACTGGTATAAAAGTCTATGTGCACATTGAAGCAGATAAGCAGCGACTACATGCAAGTGCTGTCAGCCACAATGTTTATGCGTGTCTCTGTGACATGACTAGATTAACATTTACTACCAGAATAATTGATGATTTAAGACAGGCCATTAAAGAACCCTATTAAACATTTAAGATCTCAGAAAATAAAGTCGGGCATTCGTGATATGATGCCCTAAATCCAGTATGATTTAAAATTCTTGAGTCTTATGAGTCCTTAGTACCTTGTCAAAATTCAAATTCTACTGTAATTTGCATTAGATAATGAGACCTAAAAGCACCCATTAACATCTATCACGACAACTGGCGATAACAAAACAACTCTACCACAAATATTCCAATCATAAAACTTACCAAGTCGGCTAATTGCACCAAAGCACGAAATGCATCCTCATTCCCTCTTAAACTCGATATGTTCCGACCCAATTCCAGCAGAAACATCGCATCAGAGGTCACCTGTAAAGAACCCCAACACGTATAATCAATAAAGATTGAAACTTTAATCTATTATGAACAGAAACAGAAGTGTTTTGTACCTCATGGGCTGGGAGACTGGCGATTGCGGGGATCAAGATTTGAGATTTGGATAAAATGAGAGTGTTGAGGAGATGAATGAGAGTGGTGTCGGTTGGAGAATTCTGCACTTCGTCCCTCAACGTCAAAAACGCCGTCCGCCATGGCCTGATCGCCGACGACGAAGCCTCCATTAACGAGAAAGCTAAAGCAAACTAAAGAGTTTAAACAAGGGTTTTCAAAGTAGGGTGAGCAGATGATTTTTCTAACGAGTATGGTTCTTGTTTTGTTTTGTAATTCTTTTTTTAACAACGTTTATTTTTATTTAACACATAATGTCAACCGTCTATATGTCTCTTAGCTCATTCGAAAGGAGACTTTCGATCTATTTGAAGGTCGCCTTGATATCCTCTAACATTTTAGACAATGTTGGAGATTTGTTGTGAAAGCTTTTCGTTTGAAGAGCATCATGCGAACATGAAAGAGGGCGCTAAATTGCTTTCATAGCATTTTATGCATGTTAAGGCGGTGTCTGATGTAAGGGGATTGGAACGATGTTTATCATGATTAAATAGTTAACTTTAATGTGTTTAATGAGCTCATATATAAAGTATTGTGTTGAATAAGTTAACTACGATGATTTGGTGTTTTGAAGGTTAAAGGCGATGATTTTACGTGATTTGAAGAATGTATATAGTTGATAAATGAAGATCATGATAGATGAGGTGATAGAGGATTCAATTACGAGAACGTGGCCGCAAACGGGGAGGAAAACGGAGTTCGAGCGAAGAAGTTACGAAGAAAACAAGAATCGGACAAAGCTGATTGGCCATGACCTACGGCGGAAACATGACTTACGGTGCATTAGTTCAAAACTAAACAGAATGGCCCTAACCTGACTTACGGCAGAAAGCTGACCTGCGGTACATGACGCGCTGAAATCACTTATAAGTCGCAAAAATTAGGGTTTAAGGGAGATTTTTCACTCTAAGCCGCCCCCAAGGTTCCCGAACGACCCCAATCGATCCAGGAGGTTTCCGAAGGCGATTTCAAGGCTCAAGATCTCATTTTTATCATTCGGTTTGAATCTTTAATGTTAGATACCATGTTTACTTTCGATTTTGAGTTGTTTTTCATTTCCATGTCCGGCTAATCCACCCGTGATCTTCTCCGAGTGGTAAGGTTTATACTATGACTTGTTCTTAATTGTTTTTTGTTAATCTTAATGTTTGAACACAGTGAATTAAACCGAGTAACATTATTAATCGTTTTGAGATTCTAAAATACGTGTTTTATCTTCAATCCAATTGTTCTGTTCTTGAATGTTTTAGAATTCTTTTCATCTGTAAACGTCAATTGTGGATGGGATTGAGGTAAAACAAACGTAGGGTATGATTCGGATAAGTGCGTAGACACAGTTTCATTCAATTCAATATCTTAAAACGAGTTAATTTGGTTATGTCTATGTGACCCGTTAAACTAAAAGAGTAAGCCTGAGTCGTAAACCTGAACCCCAGAGAGGATTACTTCTCTCACCATTAGTTACAATCAATTTTACTTTTTGATTTAAGTGTTTTTTGCAATTTAGTTAAGTTAAAAGTATTTTCAATAAACCCTTATACTTTACGAGTTGAACCACACTTTTCACATATTCCTTGTGGATCAACCCGACTTACCCTAGCTATCTTAGGTGAGTTTGGACCGTTATAAATTATTTTTGATTAGGCTTGACAAACCGATATCAGTGTCACTAATTGAGAAATTCAAGGATATCTAAAACTGATATGACCACGACATATGTCGCATATATACTAAGTCAACCGTATTTTCAAAGTCACAAGAGACTTGAACATAATTGCCTCAACTCAATTATTTCATTTTTAAGCTGCATTTCTCTCTTTCACTTCCGATACTAAACTAGTAAACTATATCCATACCTTGTTTTATGTAGGGGTCAACAACCTTGAATGATTTAGATGATTTTTACGTTAATTGTATTAGGCTAGGAACATATTACAAAGAGGCGAGGATCCTCCCAACTAACCAACAATATATAATGGCATGTCATTGTCATAACCCACAACATCTTTCAAATTCTATTGAAAGTCGATGGATGTCCCTTCCAAATTTGTTCCACTTTTGCAAATATTTTTCCATACTCTAGTAACGTTAGATTTCACATAAATTGAGAGGTTTGTGTGATAATTATTACGTATTGTTGAGATGAATTTTACCAATAGATTCTCATCTTAGATTTGAATCTCCACCACCATCTCCAAAACAATGGGGTTAGTAGATCTTAGGTTTCCCACATGAGATGATTGTTGCCTATAAATGCGCATAGCCTAGATGATGGGACCAAGTCGATTAATAATTTGATCAACTTTTTATTTTTTCTTTATTTATTTATTATTATTTATTTCGAGAGGGATGAGGGTGCGAAGAATATATTAGGGCTAAGTTTTTTAGTAGTTTTCTTTTTGGGAGGGTGGGGTGTGAAAGATTGAGTGTAATATTAGGGTGGTTTCATTAATTTAAATGTTTAACGTAAAAAAATGTATGGTGTTAGTGTAAAAAATGTTACGTGGGTGGTATGGTGCTGGTGGTGACAATAGTGAAGATGATATTGGTGACGGTAGTTGAAGGTGGCGGTGGTTGAAGGTGGTGCTAGTAGTGACAGTGGCTAAATGTGGTGGGGGTGGTGGTTGAAGGTGGAGATGATAACCTATCGTTAGGGTCATGCAAAAACCTAATTAACCTATGCAGCTAGGGTAAGTCAGGTATTGTATTCACGAAGAGCATGCGGTTAGTGTTACACGATTTGTTTGATTATTTAATTTAGGTTACTTAGCTAAAAGTAAATCATTGAATACTTAAACTATTGCCTATTGGCTGTGAAAATAAGATTTTGAAATGCTTAAAAACTTAACTAAGAAAAAATGTTACGTGGGTGGTATGGTGCTGGTGGTGACGATAGTGAAGATGATATTAGTGACGATAGTTTGAAGGTGGCGGTGGTTGAAGGTGGTGCTAGTAGTGACAGTGGCTAAAGGTGGTGGGGGTGGTGGTTGAAGGTGGAGATGATAACCTATCGTTAGGGTCATGCAAAAACCTATTTAACCTATGTAGCTAGGGTAAGTCATGTATCGTATCCACGAGGAGCATATGGTTAGTGTTACACGATTTGTTTGATTATTTAATTTAGGTTACCTAACTAAAAGTAAATCATTGAATACTTAAATTATTGCCTTTTGGCTGTGAAAAATGGATTTGGGAATGATTAAAAACTTAACTAAGAAAATATCTTGCAAGTAATGAAAATTGGCGAGACGATGGTTATGGACAAGGGTAATCCACCCCGGGATTCAGGTTTGATTTACGGTAATTTTTTAGTTTAACTGAGTGGAAAATCCTTAACGGGGATTCTACAGGTGTAATGATTAAGTGACAGAGATAACCAAGACTTAATGGGTCTTAGTACACCATACCAATTGAATTAGCAACCAAAACCTTGCAATCATACAACTCACACACAATTATATGAACTTCAAGTCAAGATTTACTAGAACAATTGTTTAAACAATCAAACACAAGTTAAACTCAATAAATAACTTAACATGTTCTAAAGTTTAATTCCAACACAAATTGAACATAAACGGAAAACCTAATAACACGAAACCTATTACCCGAGGTAGATCACGAAAAGTTTAGCCTCGCATATTCATGAATTCAACAACAAAATCGGATTGGAACATGATTTGATGAATTGGAATGAGTTGGAGAAGTGAAAGAAACCTCAAGAATCGCCAAAGTTCGTCACTTTCTACTCCCAATGCGAGTTAGGGTTTTTAGAATTGATAACCCTCCTTAAATATGGTCAAAATCCGAAGAATTACGTCAAATCTGACCATACGATGTAAGTTACGTCCCCCCCATGATATATGTGGTTAGCCTCTGTCTTACGTCCCAAAAATTGTCATTTTTAGAAAGGACGTAGCTTACTTCCTTTAGGAAGTAAGTTACGTCATATGCTCATTTTGCACTAATTTCTTCATTTTCTTCATCTCTTTCCATCCATATATCATCCAATCTTCATGCAATCCTTGAATACATCATTTAAGCTTCACACACCTATAATTTAAGCATAACACAAAGTAATTACGCTTGATAGAAAAGTCACATTAAAACATACATTTAAACATTTAAAACACATACAAAACATGAACACATCAGGAGGCTTTAATGGTGGTAGGATATAGTAGTCTAAATGGAGAATAAGAAAGGCAAAATGAGATATTTTTGTCATTTTACACGCATTTAACAACAATAATTAACGTTCATCTATTTCATGGACCAAGTTTGTTACGTTTGTACCAACTATTAGACCAACCTTGTAATTTCAGAGAGTTAGAGACTAAAAGTAAAATCAGACCTAACCATATGAATCACATGTATAATTAAGTCTAAAATAAAATAAAAATGTCCCTCACACTCACTAGGTATACCCCTCGCTAGTGAGCGGTGAGTGAGTGAGGTGACATCTTTGTAGCAAAGAAAAATACTCACGCTAAATAATCATACCCCATATCTGAATGCTTTAGTATTTTTTTTAAAACGGATGAATGCGTAATATCTCCTTGTTTTAAGTTATTTTATGATCCAGTTTGCTTGTGGGTATGATACATATGTGTTTTAAGTATCACTCTAGATGAGATTCTACTTTATGCCCAACCTTGTACCCAACTAGTTTGTTTATCGATTAACAAACACTCACTATTTCACATTTACTTTACTTTTAAAATCTTCATAAACACAATTTTTTGTTAGAAAACGTAATTTATGACTAAATATTTTTTACGTAAAGAACCTCGTAGGAAAATGTTTGTGACAAAATTACAACAAAATGCGACACATTGGCAACACATTTCCAATGCAACTTCCTATGTTTATTATTATGTGAACTAAATTTTATGTACTCCTACCATTGTATTCACATTTTTTTCTCAATTAATTACTCAGTTTGCGACAACAAAAAAATATTTTCATTTAATTTCCTACGCATTTAGTTTCCTTTTTCAGATATTTTCTTTACTTTTTGACACGTCTGTGATAAAGTTTGTTTTTATTAATTATTTTTATTTTATTTAAAAACATTTTTCAAGTTTCCGGAAGCATTTGCAATAACATTATATTTTTATCTAAATAGTTTCTAAGTTTTGCGACACATAATTGTGACAAAATACTTGTTTAAGTATTTTTTCCAATTTGTAATTATTTCTGTCAAATTTGTTATAAAACCTAGGATTTCTTGCACCATTTAGTCGCAAAGCTAGGATTTTGGTTTTCCTCGCATTTGGTACTGAACTTTATGTTTCCGTACGTTTTTATTTACTTTTTCTCTTCCAGGTATTTTTTTTTTGTTTGTTTCTTTTTTGTGTGCGTGTGTTGGTTTATTTACGTAACTTTGTCGCGAAATTAATGTTATAGTTTTCATAGGAAGCTTGTCATAATTAATTTCTCTCAATTTCCCAGGGATAAAGTTGCCTCGAGAATATTCGCAAGAAAAAAGGTCGTTTTCTAGAAGTGACAAGAAAATTAATTGGTAGATGTTAATTTGACAGGTTTTCGAAACGCATCCTAGTCTATTATATTAAATATATTATCTATTGTTGTTAATTCTATCAAATTTGCTACAAAACTTAGGATTTCTTGCTCGCAAAGCTAGGATTTTGGTTTTCCTCACATTTGGTAATGAGCTTTATGTTTACGTTACATTTTTTAGAGTTAATTTCGGTTTTGGCCTGAGTTTTCAAAATCGTATCCGTTTTTGTTCTTTTGACTAACAATGTTAACTTTTTTTGTTAATTTTTTTTGAAAAGACAAAAATATCTTTACGGTTGAAATGGTTATTATAAACTTTGTTTCCCTTTTTTGGAAACAAACTGCCACCCTCAAATCTAATTTCAAGAGATAATGAATACAGATAGATGATGAGAAAGGTTTCAGATCTAATTTCAAGGAAAGTTTCAGAGGTAATTGTAGTGGTGGTCGGCGTGGTAGAGGTGGTGAACTTGTGGTGGTGGTAGTCTGTGGTTGTGGTGGAGGTGCGGTTACGACAACAGTGGTGTGGCAGAGGTGCAATGACGACAATAGTTGTGGTGTGGTAGAGGTGCCTTGGCGGGCAGAAGCAATGTGGGTTAGGTTTTAGATAGAGAGAAAGAGTTCAGAGAGCTTGTAGAGGGTTGGGTAGAACCTTGTCGAATCGCGATGCTTTAGGGTTGCCAGAGGTTGGCCGGCACCTTGCTGGGAAAACCTTTGATGTCGAACCGCCACTAGTTGGAGAACACCACCACCACCATCGGACTCAGGGAATCAAGAGCTACAAAGTGGAGTATAGCACTCGCTGGTACCCTCCTCGTGGGCTAATGCCACCGGTCACCGTTGCATCACCACCGTCTTCCACCTACCACTAGACTTGTACAAACCGGTTCTAAAACCCAAACCGGTTCGGGTCCCAAACCGAAACCGGTTTGGTCAATATTGGTCAAAACCGGTTTGGCCCCAAACCGGTTCGGGTCCAAACCGGTTTCAAATCCTTAAAACCCAACCCTATCAAACCGGTTTGGGTCGGTTTGGAACCGGTTC
>BJCM01233864.1:0-5000 GCA_018326385.1 Flaveria bidentis
TAGATATATATATATATATATTTATATATATATATATATCTATATATATACGTATATACGTATATATATAAATACGTATATATATACATATATATACATATATATACGTATATATCTATATATATACGTATATATATACACACACACACACCAATAGCTTTCAGGGTTGTTGTGTGGTATTCCTCCATCCCGGCACACCGCAACATCAACCCAACACCACCACGACATCGCCAAACACCCCCTGTAGTCGTGTTGCGAACCGTAACCCCCGAAACAACCGAACCGAAAGAATGACTCTGATAAACATGATAATGAACGAAACAAACTTCAAATGAACCGTGTATGTGCTAAGAGACTCAATGGCGTAGCGACGACGATCGGTGACGGCTAAATTGTTCGGGTAGGTGGTTGACGGCAAGGGTGGCGTTTAGGGTTTTCGGCAGGGTGGTCGACGGTTTGGATTTTTAATTATATAATTCTCATATTTTCACTTTGGACCCAAAAATTTCAATTAATTAATCCCTTGGGTTTGAATTAATTACACTTTAGACCCTGGACTTAATAATAATAGTAATAATAATAATAATAATAATAATAATAATAATAATAATAATAATAATAATAATATAATGATAATATTAATAATAATAGTAAGGTTAATTATACTAATTATGACTAGGTTTTATTAGTTATTATTTACATAATATTTGTCAAATTTTGAGATTATAATTATATTATGGTTGACATGCAACGATAATACGAAGAGATTCGATTTGAGAACGAATTAATTACGCAAAATAATATATACACGAGGAAAATTAAGGAGTTCGAGTCAATTGACGAACCTGATAGTGACGCATGTCACAATATCCCCCAGTTGAGAGAATTTCGTTCCGAAATTCAACTAGAGTTAGATTCTGAAGCTCTATCAGCGAACAAATCCAGATATTTAGATGAATCATGTTCCCACATGAATTCAGGTCCTCGCTTAGAGTTCCATCTCACTCTAACAATTGGGATCTTCCTGTGCTTCAATTGTTTCACTTCTCGGTCCATTATTTCTATTGTTTCTTCCACGAAATGTAGTTTCTCGTCAATCTTTATTTCCATAATTTGCACATGAAGGGAACCATCGACTAAACACTTCTTAAGGTATGATACGTGGAACGTATCTTGTACGCCACTATGTTCTTGAGGTAACATTAACCAATACGCTACGGGACCAATCCTTTCTGTGATCTCAAACGGTCCAACATATCTCGGAGCTAATTTCCATTTCTTTCCATACCGTACGATTCCCTTCCACGGAGAAACTTTCAATAAGACACGATCACAACGTTAAACTCTAGTTGTTTGTGACGGTTATTGGCATAACTTTTTTGACGATCTCATCTGCCTTAAGCCTATCCTTGATTTGAAATATCTTATTAGTCATTTCCTGAATAATCTCTGGGTCTGTCAATTGACTTTCACCTACTTCCACCCAACACACCAGAGATCTGCACTTCCTTCCATATAATGCCTCAAACGGAGCACATCCAATGCTCGTATGATAATTGTTGTTAGAAGAGAATTCAATCAACGGTAAGTGAGTATCCCAACTCCCACCAAAATCAATGACACATGCCCTAAGCATGTCTTCTAGAGTTTGTATCGTTCGTTCACTTTGATTGTCTGTTTGTGGATGATAGGCAGTACATAAGTCCAAACGAGTACCCATTGCCTTCTGTAGAGTCTGCCAAAACCGTGATGTAAATCAACTTTCACAATCTGATGTAATTGACACAGGCACTCCATGCCTACCCACGATCTCATTCACATATAATTTCACAAATTTCTTGATTTTATAGTCCTTGCGAATTGGCGAGAAATGAGCAGATTTCGTCATTCGATCCATGAAGACCCAAATCAAATCATGCCCACTACTAGTTCTAGGAAACTTATTGATGAAATCCATCGCTATATTCTCCCACTTCCATTCGGGAATTTCCTATTGTTGCAACAGACCCGACGATTTTTGATGTTCGGCTTTGACTTTCGAACATGTCAAACATTCACTTACATACTTTGCAATATCCTTTTTCATACTAGGCCACCAATACAACTCCTTAAGATCTTGGTACATTTTGTCTGCATCAGGATGAACAGAGTACTTGGACATGTGTGCTTCATTCATTACTAGGGTTCGGACATCTCCCCACTTAGGTACCCATATATAATCTACAAAATACCGTACACCATCCTCCTTATAGTTCATCTGTTTGTCTAACCCTCAGGACTCCTCACTTATGATATTCTTCTCCTTCAATGCTTGATCCTGTGATATCAAAATTTGTGTTTGTAGGTTCGATTGAATATTCATCCCCAACGCTCATGCACGTAGGGGTTTGACACACTCATTCCTACTCAAGGCATCAACTACAACATTCGCCTTTCTAGGATGATATCGAATCTCAAAGTCATAATCACTAGAAGTTCCATCCATCGTCTTTTGCGCATATTCAGTTCCTTTTGATAAAAAATGTGCTGAAGCCTTATGTGTTAAGTGTAGATAACACACTTAGTCCCATATAGATAATGCTTCCATATCGTAAGTGCAAACACCACTGCGCCTAATTCCAGATCATGTGTCATATAATTATTTTCGTGAACCTTAAGTTGACATGAGGCGTAAGCAATCACCTTATCCTTTTGCATAAGTACACAACCTAGGCCTTGATGTGTTGCATCACAAAACAACCTAAAATCGTTTGATCTATCAGGGAGGGTCAATATCAATGCATTACACAATCTTTCCTTTAACGTCTAAAATGCCTCCTCTTGTTTATCTCCCCAATCAAACTTCTTATCCTTCTGGGTTAACAATGTCAACGGCTGAGCGATCTTTGAGAAGTTTGCAATTAAACATCCATAGTAACTAGCCAATCCTAAAAATTGTCGTGTCTCCGAAGGCGTCTTAGGAGTGTCCCACTTTTTAAAAGCTTCGAACTTTCCAGGATCAACGTGGATCACCTTTTCATTAACCATGTGTCCTAAGAACACCTCTCGTAACCAAAATTCACACTTTGAGAACTTGGCGTAAAGTTTCTCCTCTATTAATAATTTGAGTATTGCTCGTAGGTGATGTTCTTGGTCTTCCTTTGATCTAAAATAGATGAGAATATCATCTATAAACACGATTACAAACTTATCCACATAGGGTTTGCATACCCGGTTCATAAGATCCATGAACACTATTGGAGCGTTGGTAAACCCAAACGGCATGACTAAGATCTCGTAATGTCCATATCGAGTCTTGAATGTTGTCTTTGGTATATCCTCCTCATGAACCTGCAACTGATGATAACCCGACTGAAGATCAATCTTAGAGAAGTACAAAGCTCCTTGTAATTGATCAAATAGATCATCGATCCTGGGGAGTGGATATCTATTTTTCACAATCAACTTATTCAACTCTCAATTGTCTATGCATATTCGGAATGTTCCATCCTTCTTCTTGACAAAAAGTTTCGGAGCTCCCCATGGCGAGTGACTTGGTCGTATGAAACCCATATCTAGCAACTCCTATATTTGGCTCGATAATACTTGCATTTCTAATGGTGCTAACCAATATGGCGTCTTTGCTACTAGTGTCGCTCCAGGAACCAAATCTATGCGGAATTCCACTTGCTGAGGAGGGGGTAAACCAAACAAATCGTCAAGGAATACATCCGGAAAGTCTCGCACCACCGGAATGTCTTCTAGTTTCCCTTCCTCGGGTTTCTTCTCCACCACATGTGGCAAGAATGCACAACATTGCTTCTACAGACAACGACGAGCTTTCATACATGAGATGATCTTTAGACTTCTTCCTAGTTGTTTTCCTTGAATCTTGAGCATATCTCCATTAGGCATAGGGATTCGCACCACCTTTGCTCGGCAAACAATTTCAGCTCCACACTTCGACAACCAATCCATTCCCACTACCATATCGAAGCTTCCTAATTCAAAAGGTAATAAGTCTATGTCAAAGGCATGATCCTCTAATGAAATCGTGCACCCTCTAATTATTTCACTAGCTCTCACAAATTTACCATTCGCCATTTCTATCGAATAGCTAGTCTCTAAACAACTAGGGTTCTAACCAAGTAGAGGTGCAAATTCAAAGGACACAAAACTATTGTCTACTCCGGTATCAAATAATACAGATGCAAAGTGATTATTGAGGAAATACGTACCCATAACAACGTTCGGGTCCTGATGCGCGTTGTTTGCACCAATTACAAATGCATGTACTCGGCAAAATTTCCTTGATTTCCTTGTCCTTGATTACTAGCTATTGCTATCACTTGGTTATACACCTGTTGACCCGGTGCCCGATTTAATCTGGGGCACACATTTCGATAATGATCGAGCCAGCAAACCCTAACGTTTCTAGCTGGATTGATTGCATTAATCGGTGCAACCAAGTTGGGTGCCACTCTAGACAATTCATGCAAACTCGACACGGTGCCGCTGGAGGATGATGATAGTTACATTTCCCACACTTAGGATGTGGCCCGACATAATCCTTTCTCCTTTGGTTCACCGCCACAAAGCTTCTAGTCACCTTTTCCTTTTTATCGAATCTTCCCCCCACTTGTCAGCTTGATTCCCCCATATCTCTCCTTTTCTCACTACCCTTACCTAGCACCCCAGTTCTTACCATCTCATCAGTTAGAGTGTCCGCCTTTAAAATTTCACTTTGTATAGTTGGGGGTGCCGCATCAGTCACCAGACCATGTATTTGTGGTACTAATCCCCATATGTAACGCTCAATCCGCTTCGATTCAGGTGTAGCTAGGTGTTGCACCAACCTTGCCAACTCATGAAACTAGTTGGTGTAAGCAGCATGACCCGACCCTACCATCGAATGATTCCAGAACTTATGTTTCAAGTTCTGCATTTCATTCATTGGAAAATATTCTTCAGTTGCCAAGGCTTTGAATTCCGCCCCAGTCATGGCCATTGCTGCCTCTCTA
>BJCM01233864.1:10000-18423 GCA_018326385.1 Flaveria bidentis
CAGCGACCGCTATGCCCTCCTAGTGATCGAGGCCTGGCACTTACCTCAACGACCGGGTGAAGGTTACATGCTTTAGCACCATCCATTTTCGGGGCTAGTTGATTCGATAGGTGAGTTGTTTAATAATCCTTAGTGGATTTCGACTTCCATGACCACTCTCTTACTGTCTTAATCGACCAACACCCATTTTTGTTTCTAGGTTAGCGCGTAGTTTGGCTTCGTAACCCGGCCTCTGGTTCATCTTGCATCGGCAGTTCTGCATACTAGAAATGGCCCACTTGGAGCTCTCGATTCCATGGCATGGCTCAACAAAGCAGCTTTGTCGTCCTACCTATTTAAAGTTTGAGAATAGGACGAGGGTTTTGCCCCCCGATGCGTCTAATCATTTGCTTTACCCGATAGAACTCGCACCCGGCCTCCAACTATCCCGAGGGAAACTTCAGAGGGAACCAAATACTAGACGGTTCGATTACTCTTCCGCCCCTATATCCAAGTCAGACGAACGATTTGCACGTTGGTTTTGTTGTAGGCTTCTACTAGAGTTTCCTCTGGCTTCGCCCCGCTCAGGCATAGTTCACCATCTTTCGGGTCCTGACAGGCATGTTCACAGTTGAACCCTTCTCAGAAGATCAAGGTCGGTTGGCGGTACACCCCACAAAAAGGATCCCACCAATCAACTTCCTTATGCCTTGCGAGTTTACTACCCGTTCACTCGCACACATGTCAGACTCCTTGGTCCGTGTTTCAAGACGGGCCAAATAGGGTGCCCACAGGCCGGTGCCAGGAGTGCGTTGATGTCGAAGCACGTCGTGACGATGCGCGATGCCTATCACGATCCACACAACGACATATCAACAGGCACATCAACAGCTCGGGCTTTGGTCGCCGTATAAATCTACACTGGCCACATCCCGAGCCGATCGGCAGACTGACTTTCACCGTCCACACCGCCCTATTGGGGCTGCATTCCCAAACACCCCGACTCCCAGACAGCGCCTCGTGGTGCGACAGGGTCCGGGCACGACAGGGCTCTCGCCCTCTCTGGCGCCCCCTTCTTTGGGACTTGGGCCCGGTCCGCCACTATGGACGCTTCTTTAGACTACAATTTGAACAACATGGTCATTCGATTTTCAAGCTGGGTTGTTCCCGATTCGCTCGCCGTTACTAAGGGAATCCTTGTAAGTATTTTTCCTCATCTTATTGATATGCTTAAACTCAGCGGGTAGTCCCGCCTGACCTGGGATCGCGATCGAAGCATCATCCAAAGATAACACATTAAGATTTTATAAGAATCTCCCCTAATGGATAAACACACACAACACAAGACGATTGTATTATCAACCACCACAGTTTGTGCGTTTCCCTTGGGAAGACTCCTATTTTATGCCAACCGCACATAGGCACGGGAGACCAATCTCCACCTCTATCCAGCATATCCTGTTATAGGAATGTTAGGTGGGAGCAATATGATGCGTGACATCCAGGAAGATGTGCCCTCAACCAGATGGTTTCGGGCACAACTTGCATTCAAAAACTCGATGGTTCATGGGATTTTGCAATTCACACCAAGTATCGCATTTTGCTACGTTCTTCATCGATGCGTGAGCCGAGATATCCGTTGCCGAGAGTCGTTATAGATTTCCTAAGAAGCCACATACAATAAGCACACCATAAATGGGACTTTAGACCATGGGCCTTTTAATTTTTATATTTCCTTGGCACGTCCCGTGCTAGGGGGTTGTTATGCCAACTTACTGTCCACAAGGCCTTGAAAGAACCATAATAAACCCAAGTCGACGATGCTTTACGAGGCTCAAAACATAAGTATCGAATCACATAAAGCCATTTGTTTGGTACATGTTCACAGGTTGTTCTGCTATGCAGGTTTCAACAATGATCCTTCCGCAGGTTCACCTACGGAAACCTTGTTACGACTTCTCCTTCCTCTAAATGATAAGATTTAGTGGAATTCTCATGACGGCCCAGGCAGCGAACCACCCATGTCGCCACGATCCTAAAACTTCATCTGAACATTCAATCGGTAGGAGTGTCGGGCGGTGTGTACAAAGGGTAGGGACGTAGTCAACCTGAGCTGATGACTCGCGCTTACTAGGAATTCCTCGTTTAAGACCAACAATTGCAATGATCTATCCCTATCATGATGAAATTTGAAAGATTTCCCGGGCCACCAACTAAGAACGGCCATGCACCACCACCCATAGAATCAAGAAAGCGCTCTTAGTCTATCAATCCTTACTTTTTCTGGACCTGGTAAGTTTCCTAGTGTTAAGTCAAATTAAGCCGCAGGCTCCTGGTGCCCTTTTGTCAATTCGTCTAAGTTTCAGCCTTGCGACCATACTACACCCGGATCCCAAAAAATTTTTATTTCTTATAAGGTGCGAGCGGAGTCCTAAAAGCAACATTCGCTAATCTCTAGTCAGCATCATTTATGGTTAAGACTAGGACGGTATCTGATTATCTTCGAGCCCCCAACTTTCGTTCTTGATTAATGAAAAAGATCATTGGCAAATGCTTTTGCAGTTGTTTGTCTTTCATAAATCCAAGAATTTCACCTCTGACTATAAAATATGAATGACCCCAACTGCCCATGTTAATCATTACTCCGATCCCGAAGGCCAACATAATAGGATCGAAATCCTATGATGTTATCCCATGCTAACGTATACATAGCGTAGGCTTGCATTGAGCACTCTAACTTATTCAAAGTAACAACGCCGGAGGCACAACCCGACCAATTATGGCTAGGAGCGCATCACCGACCAGAAGGACGAGTAAACCGATGCATACCTGATGGCGGACCGGAGGACCCAAACCAAATTCCAACTATGAGCTTTTTAACTGCAACAACTTAAATATATGCTATTGGAACTGGAATTAGCGTGACTACTGGCACTAGACTTGCCCTCCATGGATCCTCGTTAAGGGACTTAGATTGTACTCATTCCAATTACCAGACTCGTTTGAGCCTGGTATTGTTATTTATTATCACTACCTCCTCGTGTCAAGATTAGGTAATTTGCGCACCTATTGCCTTCCTTGGTTGTGGTAGCCGTTTCTCAAGCTCCCTCTCCGAAATCAAACCCTAATTCTACGTCACCCGTCACCACCATAGTAGGCCACTATCATACCATCTAAAGTTGATAGGGCAGAAATTTGAATGATGCGTCGCCAGCACGAGGGCCGTGCGATCTGTCGATTTATCATGAGTCACCACAACAACAGGCAAAGCCCACATCTACCTTTTTTTAATAAATGCATCCCTTCTAGAAGTTGGGGCTTGTTGCACATAATAGCTCTAGAATTATTGCGGTTATCCGAGTAGCAAGATACCATCAAACAAACATTTGCTAATTTAATGAGCCATTTGCAGTTTCATAGTCTGAATTTGTTCATACATACACATGCATGGCTTAATCTTTGAGACAAGCATATGACTACAGTCAGGATCAACCAGGTAGCATTCCTATATGACATAAACCCACATACGTACAAGGAAATATGGGCGATTAGTCATTTTTAGATAATGCTAAACAAAGGCATAATAAGGATCGCAAAAGAACCCACACCCAAATCCATTTCCATATCCAAGAATCCAAGCAATGCTCAATGGACTAGAACATCAATTCATTGATCATGTCGTTCAAAGAGTAAGCATTAAGGTCTATCATATATCATAAGCATGCCACACAACAAAACATAATTACCTTTGATCAAGAAAATACCATAATTCAAGAATGGAACACAGGAAACCCATAATGAGATTTGGCAAGACACGCCATAACCATGAATTGATGAGGTACGCTAGGTGAATGTTGTTGTGCGCGCAAAGAGCCATCCACCAAAACATACCAAACACCACTCATTCACCTTTACAGTCTACCCTCCCAAACTCGTCAAGCAAATGGCCACCAACTAAGCACAAGGCCAAGCAAGCAAACCAGAGGCCAAAACAATCCTTAGAATGCACCGCACGATGCAAAACATATTAGGTCGGGTCCCCACCATAGCATGTTAATTGATATCCTTTTTAATTTCAAGCACAAAGCACTCATTAATCAACATAAAAGCCAATTTGTGTCTATACCATCTCATCATTCATAACACAACACACCCACCTTGCTTTGATCTTTACTTTCGTTTTCGATACTCAACAATTAATATGAAACCAGAAGGTTATTCATGATAAGCGATATGTAGGTTAATTGAGATCATTGGTTCGCAATACCCCAACCAATGAGTGTGCATTGTGTAGGCTGCTAGGGTGAGAGGCCAGCCATGTTCCACACACTATCAATCATCTACAAGCAACAACACCCCCACCAATGACTGAGCATTATGTAGGCTGCTAGGATGACCAACCATGTTGCACACTCCAACAATTAATGATACCCAACAACGCCCTGCCAAGGGTGCATTAGGTAGGCTGGTGGGCACACATAATCAATCATGATACCAACCAACGCCCCTGCCAAGCATGTGCATTGTGTAGGCTGCTAGGGGGCGCCAACCATGTAGCACACTACATCGAGTACCCACCAATGCCCTCGCCGAGGAGTGTGCCTTGCGTTGGCTGCTAGGGGCCCTAACCATGTTGCACACTCCATTTGATCATCTATTCCCCCACCAAGGAGTGTGCCTTGCGTTAGCTGCTAGGAATGGCCAACCATGGTGCACACTCCATTCGAATACCCATGTCCCCTATATATACATTCTTCACAAAACAAAAGTGAAAGGAACAAATATTAATTTTTTGAGGAATCACAATTTTTGAAGATGTTCCCAAAATTAGCCATCACAAACCCCTTTCAAGGGACCATGGTTGGGGCATTGCTAGGCAAAATGGCCATGAGAGGCCTCTTCCAAGGCAACATTTGGGGCATTGCTAGCTAACATGGCCATGCGTGGCCTCATGGTGAGAGCATTACTAGGCAACATGGCCATGCGTGGCCTCATGGTAAGGGCATTGCTAGGCAACATGGCCATGTGAGGCCTCTTCTAAGGCAACATGGGGGGCATTGCTAGCCAACATGGCCAAGCATGGCCTCATGGTGGGGGCATTGCTAGGCAACATTGCCATGTGTGGCCTGATGGTGAGGGCATTGCTAGGCAACAAGGCCATGCGTGGCCTCATGTTGTGGGCATCGCTAGGCAACATGTCCATGTGTGGTCTCATGTTAGGGGCATTGCTAGGAAACATGGCCATGTGTATCCTGATGGTGGGGTCATTGCTAGGTAACATGGCCATGCGTGGCCTCATGGTGGGGGCATTTCTAGGCAACATGGCCATTCGAGGCCTCTACCAAGGCAACATGGGGGGTATTGCTAGGCAACATGGCCATGCGTGGCCTCATGGTGGGGGCATTGCTAGGCAACATGGGCATGCGGGGCCTCATGGTGAGGGTATTGTTGGCCTATATGGCCAAGCGTGGCCTCATGGTGGGGGCATTACTAGGCAACATGGCCATGCGTGGCCTCATGATGGGGGCTTTGCTAGGCATCATGGCCATGCAAGGCCTTTTTTAAGGCAACATGGCCATGCGTGGCCTCATGGTGGGGGCATTGCTAGGCAACATGGCCATGCATGGCCTCATGGTGGGGGCATTGCTAGGCAACATGGCCATGCGTGGCCTCATGGTGGGGGCATTGCTAGGCAACATGGCCATGCGAGGCCTCTTCCAAGGCACCATGTGGGGGCATTGGTAGGCATCAAGAGCACCATAGCCCCCTTTCAAGGCACCATGAGGGGGTATTGCTGGACAATGTGGGCATCATTGCAGCCCACCTGCTAGGCAGTGTGGGCATCAAGGGTTGCTTGCAAGGAAACGTGTGGGGGGATGCTAGGCATCGTGGGGATGATTGCTAGCCAACGTGATAAAAAATGGCACTTGTATACTAGGCAACACGAGTAGGGGGCATACTTAACCTCAACCACCTCTGTTGCTCACAATGCTTGGTGAGGCCCTGGTGTGCAGATTACCCAAACCCACTATATATACATTCTTCACAAAAAGTAAAGTGACAGGAACAAACATTAAAATTTTGAGGAATTACACTTTTTGTAAACCCGATCAAACGACCTCGAATTGCCATGAAACTTTGCGTGAGGCTTCACAAGGATGAAATTAGAGTCTCCAAAAATTATTTTCATTTTTGGGACCTCACGGCCCGGAGGCTGCTTGGGGTCAAGATTTCATGTAATGGTCGGATTTCTACGATACTTTACACATATGTTCCTAGGGTCGAGTGGAGTGGATTGGGACCTCATGACATGATGTGCTCGGGTCAAAATTTGAACGGGCCAAGTTTGGGGCCTACTCGACATTATTGTTCATATCTGTGTCTATTACCTCCATAGATTGTCACAAAACCTTACAATCCTCTACTATGACTCGAGTGGAGCTGTTTGGGACCGTGTGGTGTTGCTTTTGTTTGGGTCAAGTGTTGACCGGGCTTGGAACGTTTACTTCCTGATGTTTGGGAGCGTTGCACGGTTAATATTAGGGAATGTGGTCGGATCATGTGGGTGTGTTGGTGATCACAATCCTTTGTGCCCGCTTCACCGAGCAACGCCCTGTGACGATGCGGGGCTAGACGTCGACTAGGAGTCGTGCTGATAACCGAGTCACTAAGGGCCATTAACCTCTAGTCGCATGGTCTCTCATCACCCTTTTTCGGACCTTGGAGTGTGTTAGTCCCCATGCCCTCCTTAAATATACATTCTGACTAGCAAGCAAAGTGACTGGAACGAATACTAGTTTTTCAACTAATCACACTACTAACCCTTGGTCGTTGTACGACAAGTGTTCCCAACCAAAGTTATACAAACATATCGAGCGACATAAATTCCAACACTTTAGACAAAATTTGGGTCGTCGTGCCACTCGTGTTCCCAGCCAATGGTCTTAGCAACATATTGGGCAAGAAAATTTCCAACACTTGGACTTATTTGTGTCATCTCCCTGGCTAGCATTCACGGCCGATGTTTGTAGCATCATATTAGGCAAGGAACATTCACAACACATGGACAAATTTAGGCATGAAAATTTCCAACACTTAGATAAATTTTAACCAAGTATAGGAATGTAGCCTCTACATAAAAACTCTTAAAAGGGGCAATTATGTGAAGGCGCTTGGTAGGGAAGGGATGAATCTAAGCGACACAGGGCTGAACTTAAGTGGATCGTGGCAGCAAGGGAACTCTGCCACTTATAATACCCCATCACATATTTAAGTCATCGGCTAAGGATTCTACCCGTCGCTTGATGGGAATTGTACTTCAAGGCGGCCCGCACAACTAGTCCGTCGCCCAAGCTTAGCCTACGACACGTGCCTTTGGGGGCCGAGGCCCCTACTATTGGTCAACAATAGGTGACAGGTGCACGTGTCACTTTTAGCCCGGATTCTAACTTAGAGGCGTTCAGTCATAATCCAGCGCATGGTAGCTTCACGCCACTGGCTTTTCAACCAAACGCGATGATCAATTGTGCGAATCAATGGTTCCTCTCGTACTAGGTTGAATTACTATTGTGACACTGTCATCAGTAGGGTAAAACTAACCTGTCTTATGATGGTCTAAACCCAGCTCACGTTCCCTATTAGTGGGTGAACAATCCAACACTTGGTGAATTCTTCTTCACAATGATAGGAAGAGCCGACATCGAAGGTCAAAAAGCAATGTCGCTATAAATGCTTGGCTGCCACAAGCTAGTTATTCCTGTGGTAAATTTTCAGACACCTCTAGCTTCAAATTCTAAAAGTCTAAAGGATTGTTAGGCCATGCTTTCACAGCTCGTATACGTACTGGAAATCAGAATCAAACAAGATTTTACTCTTGGACCTCATGTGCCCAAGACACATACAAGATTGATGTGGTTAGTACGTCATGATCCAAGTCGGGTCATACCTAATAACAAGCTATACAAACACCGATTAATATTTATTTGTTGATAGGATCAAACAAATAAATACCGACACCAATTTAGAAAATGGTTTTTCTAAAAACGTTGCTTTGTAAAGGAACAACATTATGTGGATAATTTGTTCATGAGAAGTTATTTATTTCATTATTTAAGTTGGTTAAATAGTGATAAATAAAAGTGTGTTATTGTTATAAAATTAAAAGAGGTTTTAATTTTATAAAATTAAGGGTTTTCAGTGTATCTTTTTATAAAATGAAAATGAGGGGGAAAACCCTTTCACAAGGGTGATTTCGGCCACCCAAAAGTTCAAGGGGACCAGCCATTTTGTCTTGGCTTTAGTAATCTTTTTCCCCTCCCACACTCATCTATCATTTCACACTTTTCCTTCTCACAACCAAGAGCAAGAACTCTCTCAAGAACATTGCAGAATTTCAGATTTGAAGCTCCAAAACTTGGCTGAAAAATTCGTCTTCTTTGATAGTA
>BJCM01233868.1:0-10096 GCA_018326385.1 Flaveria bidentis
TCAATCAAGTTGTAAGTTGCGATGAAGATGAAGATCAATGGTGGTGTGTTGTTGTGTTGTACATGAAATAATAGTTCAATTAGTTTAAGAGCATTGATTTTATGATTTACCCTTGGTTACTAAAGCAAGATTCGACCAGTTTCATGTTGTACGAGTTCAACGCCTTGAATGCACGTTTGGTTTCGAATACCCAATCATAATAGCCGAATAACTCAACTGAAATGGGTCATAACTTCGACTCATCCGTGCGAAAATTAATGGGCGGTTTAATTGGGTTTAATCGATCGAAATGAAGATGTGGGGATTGCCGCACATAGGCCGGAGGTGGTGGCCAGAACAGGGGGCTAACGGGGGGGTTTGGGTTCGGTTTTTGTCATAGTTACACTTTTGGTCCCTGATATTTAAGTTGTTTATTATTTTATGTAAAACTTATAAATTAATTTTTGGAAAGTACAAAGTACACCCTAGACTTATAAAACTAATTTGAATAATAAATCAAATTAATCAGTTATTAATCTTTATAACTTTTATAAAGCTTCTAAACCTTATAATCTGATTATTTATTTTCACTTAATAATTAAACTTTATAATTATTAATAAAGCTGTATAAGTTTATTAGAATTCATTTTATAACTTAATAAATTTTAATAAAACTTTCCATTTAGTTATTTATTATAAAATGATTAATAAAACTTTATATCTTTATGCAAAGAATTATTTATAAATCCATAAATTATTACAAGATGTTTAGTTTATTAATAAATGAATAGTTCACAACAATAAATTGTACATTTAATTTATTTTATCCATTAAAATTATTAAAATAATTTAATAATAGAAGTTCAAAATGGGTTCGGGTTTGAGTTTAAACTTGGAAAATGATAGATGTTACACATATTCAATGTTGTTCCAACTCAATTATCAATAAATTATTCAACAAAAACTACTAGAAACACTTATACAATCCTTATGAATTCAAATCCGTGTGAAAGTACATTCAAAATCATACGATTACACTCGAATCCAGATTCAAAACCCCCGAATTAATCTTAAAGGTGTTTAACATGAAACCAACCAAATTAAACCTATATAATTGAGGAGAAAGTTCTGTTTCAATTCCTGGAAACTATCAATAATCTAAATTTCTTTGAAACAAACACACAAACACGCATCCGACCTCGTTTTTATCACGACCTTATTTCATCATTCTACTATCGATTTTATCTCAATCCAGGTAATTCGAGACACCTACACACTCGATTTCATATGGCAAACGAAAGCCCTATGATTATTTGTGTATCGATTTCATGTTGGAAGTCAATTGGATCGCTTGGATACAAGGGTTCTTGTGAGATTTGGGGAATTAAGCAGTTAATGTTTTTAAACAATGTTGGGAAGTTTTAATCAGATTCGGGGATTTGGTTCTATGGTTACACTTACTTCTTATATACGGGTGACCCATGTTCGACCTTGGGCACCCGCATATAATTTTAAACCAGTTTTTTAATTAAATTAGATTTCAAAATTTATCATTATATCATAATATTAATATAAAAGTTGTTTTGTTAATTAAAATTATTTATTAATATGTGAAAAATTTTAAAAGCTAAAATCTCATATTAGTTATTTAATTTTTAAGGATCTAATTATTATAAAAAAACTTATTTATATGTTTAATATTTTATAAAAATCAATTTAAAGGCAAACCTAAGTTATTTCAAATCCTTTTAAAACAATATTTCATAAATCATCTACACAATTAAATATTCAATTGATTATTTTAACCAAGTCGTTACTGAATTAATTACTTTTATTATACTTTATTACTCATCATTTATTTAATCAATTATTTTAAATTATAAAATATTTAATAATTAAATTTTATTAATGATTTTATTTATTTAAACTAATTATAAAAACCCTAAATCTCAAATTGAAACCCTCTTGTCTTTAAATTATTATTATTCTAAACTATGACACCAAACCTTAGGTTGAACCATGATAAATCTTTGGTGCCAAGTCTAGCATTCTGTAAATTTCAAATTGTTTATAATGCAATTGAGTATTCATTGCCCTTTCTATGTGTTTTATATTTGAAAGAAATCATATGATTTAATATTTAATCATAGATATTTATTGTTATTTTACTTCATTTAAATTTAACCCAAGACATGCTATGTTATTAACACAAGCATTAATTCATGCAACCACGGTAACAATGATAAATCTATTAGTTTGACAAACCCACCTTATTTGTTTAGTCAGGTGATGATTAGAACTGAAATCATTCATTCTATAAGGCTCCGTCTGTGTATGGAGTCAATTTAGTCATTAGGTTTGATTGTGTTGGTTTGTCTTTAAGGTTATACTATTGCATTATAACCCTTGACATTGTGTAAAGCCCCAATTTCAGGACGTCTACAACTGGTCAATCATTGGATAAAAAACATAAAATATACTATTAAATTTACTAAAACATCGCAACAGAAATACTTAAAACCATTCTTATATTTCGCAAAATAATACATCATTGTTAGGTTACAAAATAGCATTCGTTGCATTATATCACAAAAACATTACAATTTAAACAAATGGATGCCATCCAAAACTGCCAAGTAGCAACCACATGGCATCCTCAGCAATATTTACCTACCAACTAGAAACACATAAAAGTCAGCATTGCTGAGTGAGTTCTAGTTTTATAAAAACATAACACACTTTACTTCCGTTTAAAACCTTTCATTACGTTCATACGCGATCATGCATTATATGTACACATAGATAATATGAGTATTATCTTTCATCACCGTTTGTTAACTTTGGTTCATTCATCATCATACATCATCATTACCATTCATTATCTTCCTTACCATACCTTACATACATTCATTAACTTCCGATGACATGCACTGTACCCCAAACATTTTGCACGAAGCTGACCCTTGGGCCTTTGGCAAGTACATTCATCATTATCATTCATCTTTTATTCCGGACCAATGCATGTGCTATACCCTGAACATTGTGCACGAAGCTGGTTAATGGGCCTGAGGTCTATCATAGACTCCGAACATTGTGCACAAAGCTGACTCCAGACCTAGGACAAGCGACAAGGGTCCGATACGTCTGGTGAATCACAAAGATTAGACCAAGTGTGCATCCTTCCGTGGTAGGTAACCCATACACAGTTAAGCTAACACCCTTCATTGGGTGTGAACCTCCATACATTACATGCAAGACTTTTCTTACTTTCATTCATTAATGCATGCATTTATTCATTCTTTACGTTCCAATTTTCATTATCTTCCGCTTTTCATTACATACTAATTTACGTTTATTGATATTAATCATACCACGCAAAGCCACAGAATATAAACAAACATAACAAGGAACATAACAAAAACAAACATAACCAAACATGACATCATCATACACATCACATACAACATCATAAAGTCAACTTATATCACCCCTAAGAATATCCGAAGTCAAATCCTAACACTTAACTTTTTTTAAAATTTCAAAAAATATTCTAAGTTCTAGGCGCATGGGCACTATGCAGGTGCATAGCCTTTCAGGCGCATGGGAACACTTAGGCACATGGGAACGTTCAGGCGTATGGGCACTATTTGGGAGCATGACCCAACACTTAGACATTTTGGCAAAATTCTAGGTGCATCAGTGCCTGGACGCATGGGCATTTTGGGCGCATGGAACACTTAGTCAATTTCAGCCTAATCTAAACTTATGGGAACTAGTGGGGCGTATGTGTCATATTTCAGGCGTAGGGGCTACCAACTTACACTAATCAACAACATCAGTCCCCAAAATTATCAATTCATCATGTTCTAAGCTTATTACTAACACTCTAAGCAACAAAACATACATAAAACATGATCAAAACATCATCATTCACCCAAATCATTCCCCACCCGCATTCATACACACATAAACATACGGGTACAAAATCCACTTCTATAAAACATATATACATGCATTTCCAGCCCCAAAATTATATAAAACTAGTAAAAAGGGGGTTCTAGAACTCACCTTTGACAACTTTTGGATGAACTTCTTCAAACCCGAATGCAATTGAGTTCGACCACCGAGAAACCCACTAAAACACAACAACCAAACACACAAACACACATAGGCACATAACCCAGGATATAATCAGTCAAGAAGAACCTAATATGATGAATTCTTAACTTGAATTAGAAATCTTCTTCTTCTTTCTTCAAAACCCAACAGCTCTGCTATTTCTCTCTCTAAAAATCCGATTGAAATGAAAATATGCAAAAAGGTGTGGGCGACCATCACCTTTTTGCACCCACTTTTATTCCTTTTGTCATTTTTAACACATTTAGCCCCTCATCTTGGGTTAAATAGTGTTTTCTTCCTTTTTCCACACTTTTATACTTTTTTTCTTGTTTTTTAAAACTTCCGGGTGTTACAAATTCACCCCCCTTATATGGGTTCCGTCCCCGAAACTTGTTATTCCTCAAACAATCGTGGGTAATCTCCCTCATCTCTTCTTCAGTCTCCCATGTAGACCTGGATCCCTTCCTGTGCTTCCATTGTACCCGCACAAGGGAAACCACTTTATTCATTAACCTCTTCTCCTTGCGATCAATTTTTGCCACTGGTTGTTCCACATAATTGAGCCGTTCATCTACTTTAATATTCTCTAGTGATACAACTATATCCTTGTCAGCTAAACACTTTCTCAAATGAGATACATGGAATGTCGGGTTAATTCCACTTAACTTATCGGGAAATTCGAACCTATAGGCCACCTAACGTAGCCGAGCAATAATTCAGAAAGGCCCTACATACCTCGGGCTTAACTTGCCCTGCTTTCTAAACTGTATGATACCTTACCAAGGCGAGACTTTGAACATAGCTCTATCTCCCACCTTGAACTCAATCGGTCTACGTCACTTGTCGGCGTACGACTTTTGCCTATCTTTGGCTGCCTTCATAAAGGCTTTGATCATTTTTAGCTTTTCAATTGTAGCCTCGATCACCTCAATACTTCCCAACTCTTTCTGACCAATATCACCCTAACAAACGGATGTCCTACATCTCTTATCGTATATCATCTCATAAGGGGCATACTAATGATGGCATTATAACTATTGTTATATGAGAACTCGACTAACGGTAGCTGGTCATCCCAACTTCCTCTAAAATGTAACGCCCTGAATAATGTCTAAGCGAGCCAAATAATAATATTGGGCTCAGAAAAGATCATTTAATGGAAATAAGATGGATATGGGTTATAGACCGAGTTAACTCTTCGGGTTATGTGTTTGGCGAGTTTAAGGTCCCGGGAACGCCTAGTATATATAAACGGATCAGCTTGAGAAGCTCTCATTTGCAACTCAACACTCTAGTTTTAGAGAGAGAGAGAGAGAGAGTAGACAGAGAAAGTAGAGAGAATTGAAGATTCAAGGCTCGGTTGATCTCAGGATTGAAGTTCGGTGTTTGTGGGCATCCAAACAACAAGAATACACCACGAATCCAGGTAAGAAACATCATTTAATCATTCCTTTTGATGTAAACTCGGATTCTAGGTTTGGGGTTTTTTAAAGTGGCAAAGATTCGCCCAAAACTCAAGTTTTTGTGTAAGAAAACATGTAAGAAGCTTAGATATAGATTATTGGGTGATAAACCAAGGTTATGGATGTAAAAGATTGAAGTTTTGGGTCAAAAATGGGTTGGTTTGTATTTTTCAGTCCGTTCTGCGAAACTAGGTGTTCATCCACCAAAATTAGTTGTTCGTCCAGCGAAACTGTGGATCTTCCTGCGAAACTATAGTTTCGCTGGGAGTTTCGCAGACATGGTTTTCCAACGAAAGTTGGGCGAAACTGGCAGCGAAGATGCCAGCGAAAGTGCCAGCAAAGATGCCAGTGAAACTAGCAACGAAACTCCTGGGGAAACTGCTAGGGAAACTAGCAGCGAAACTGCTGATCTTGCAACGAAATTAGCTGCAAAATTAGGCAAAAATTAACTCCTTTGAGTGTTAACTTATCTGCAGGCTGTGCAGTGCAACCCTTGCTTTGTAAGCTTGATTAAGAATCAACTCATTGAGTACAAGTGAGTTCTAGAACCCCTATTTTAAAGGTTTTGAAATAGTTCGGGGCTGGAAATGCATAATAAATAAACGTTTTGAATAGTGCGACCCCAGCCAGGGGCGTTGCCCCTTGGAACCCACTAGGGGCTGCTGCCCCTAGGACCCCGCTGTCAGGGGCTGCCACCTCCAAACCCCCGTTGTCCCGTGGTGGGTCAGTTATGTTTTATGATGATTTATGCATGATATGCATATGTTTATGTATGTGAATGTACGATGCATGATGTTTAGGATGATGTATGATTGATGTTGTGTATGATGATGCTGATGTATGTTGATTATGTATGTTATGTATGAATGTTTTCTTATGTTCCTTATTAAGTATGATGACGTGGCTTTACATGGTGTGATATTGATAATGAACGTAATGTATTATCTTAACAAAGTGAAAGATTTAAGATAATGAAAGTGGAACATAATGAAGGAATGAATGAAAAGCCTTGCAAGCAAATGAAAAGAGGTTCACAACTCATTGAGAGTTGTTAGCTCAACTGTGTGTGTCTACAGCATGCGATTTTGACTAACTCATAAGGGTTCATACACATAGTAAGAGTTCAATCTTGGTGACTACTCCAATATGTGTGATTTCCTAATTACTGTGTGTTATACCACGTGCGATCTTGGCGAACCCATAAGAGTTCATACACATAGGGGGAGTCTGTCCTAGTGACCACTCCATACGTGCGATATGGGTCCTTGTCGATATGAGTCTGTCCTAGTGACCACTCCATACATGACAGGACCTAGATAGAAGTGAAAGATGATAAATGTACGAAATGTGCGATGAGTACGAAATGTGCGAAACGTGCAAAATGTACGAAACGAATGATGATGAAGATAATAATGATTACCTTGATGTATGTACGAGGTATGATCACATGCGATAGTAATGAAAATGTTTTAACGGATGGAAGGTAATGCAATGTTTTTTTAAAACTAGAACTCACTCAGCAACGCTGACTTTTTATGCATTTTCCAGTTGGCAGGTGAGCATTGCTGAGGATGGCGCGGGGCAGCTACTTGGCATTTTTGTATGGCATTCTTTTGTATAACTTTTTTGCATTGTAATACGAATGAACTATATTTTGTAATGAATTATGTATTATTTTGCAAAAGTGTTTATTTAAAGGAAATGAAATGTTTGTTTAAAGTGTTTCCGCTGCATGATTTTAGTAAATTTAATATAATTATATGTTTTATGTGCAATGATTGACCAGTTGTGAGCGTCCCGAGAACAGGGCTTTACAAGTTGGTATCAGAGCCAAAGTTTAAGTGAAACGGGTAAATTTTCAAAAGAAACCTAAACTTAAACTGAAAATGGGACGAAAAAAGGAAAGGATGCCAGTCCGAGTAGCTGTGTGCCATAAGGTATTTTGTTAATGTTAATCGGTATTATTTGCGCATGTTATGTGGCTTATGTGCCTTTAGTAGATTAGATACTGATGTAGTCAGGATAGGAAATGCTTGGGGTATGAAGAGTAAAGTAAGTGGCTAATCACAACTGGCCACTGTAATTAGGGACTTACTATACTTGATATAAACTGAGCTATTACCTTGAATGATCGTGTTGGTGTTTGAATCTTATAGCATGCTTAGAGGATGGCTGGTGGTAGATCTTCTAAGGCTTCACGTGGTGGAGGTCGTGGTGGGCATGGTGCTGAACCACGGGTCACAAGAGGAAGACCTAGAGTCCAAAAGGTGGTTCATGAAGAACCCGAGACTCCTCATCCAGAGGGCGGGGATGAGAGTTCTAATCTGAGAGGCTCAGTAAAGGAGGCGGTTGTGGAGGAAGTGCATCAAGTCATGTAGACGATCCTACCGTCTGTGGTGACCGAAGTGCTAAAGGCTGTTAGAGATGGGGAGAGAAAGGAAAGGAGTAGGCCTACGAGCGAATGAAGATGACCCGAGAATGAGATGGTCCTCTCCGATGATGAGGAGGAGGAAGAAGAGCTTGTGCAGGAGGCGGCATGAGGCTGTAACTATAGGGCATTTATGAGATGCAAGCCCCCAACTTTTGATGGAAATGGCAATGCTGTTGCTGCTCACAGGTGGGTGAGAGAGATAGAAGCCATTCTTGATATTAGTGAGTGTCGGGAGGATCAGAAGGTGAAGTTCGCCGCCCACTCGCTTATGGACTCGGCTTTGTGTTGGTGGGACAATATTTTCCAAGTTGAGGGTAGCAGGGCTATCGGGAGGATGAGGTGGGAAGAGCTAAAGAAGTTGGTGATTGAGCAGTTCTGTCCTCATAGGGAGATGGATAAGGTTGAGAGAGAGTTCCTACAGCTGGAGGCAAGAATAATGACGCACCAGCAGTACACCACCAAATTCAATGAAATGGCACGGCCGGTGCCAGATCAGGTGACACCTCTGTCAAGAAAGATCAAGAGGTATATTCAGGGCTTGCCAGGGGACATTCGTAGGCATATAATCGCCGCCCGGGCGAGCACTTTTAGGTTAGCTGTTGACCTGGCTGGGAGGCTGTATGATGAGCGGGAGGTGGTGGTGGCTAAGGTGAACAAGAAGGTGGTGGTGACCGGAACTTGAATGGGAAGAGGTTTGGTCAGGGTGGTGCCTCGATAAACAACAAGAGTGCACAGGTGGATGACTGACGTGTGGTCACATCTGGTGCAGGGTCGAAGAAATGTGGTAAATACGGGAAGGAGCATTCGGGAGAATGCAAATGGGGGTCAAACATGTGCTTCAAATATGGGAAGCCTGGTCATATGGCTAGAGATTGTGGAGTTGTAAGATGTTATAACTATGGAAAGAATGGCCATCTGAGCCGGGATTGCAAAAAGCCTAGGGCGGAGAGTTCCGGGGTAGGGAGGAAGACCGGAACTAAAGGGCAGAAGGCAAGCGCCTGAGCTTTCACGATGAATTGGAAAAAGGCTAGGACAGACCCCGATGTGGTGTTAGGTACGTTTCTAGTAAACCAAACTCTCGCATCTGTGTTATTTGATTCTGGTGCTAGTAGGATTTTCATTTCTGCTGCCTTTTGTGCTAAGCTGCCCATTAGGAGTAGAAGTATTGATGAGCCCTTCAATGTAGAAACTACCACAGGTAAGTCTACCAGGATTTCTGAGATGATAGAAAGTTGTGATATAGAACTAGACGGTGATAAGTTTCCTGTTAGGCCGTTCATAATGACCTTAGGCGGTTTCGATGTAGTCCTAAAACTGGATTGGTTGGCGGACTATGAAGCGAACATTGTGTGTCGCAAAAAGATGATCCGATTGACAGCGCCTGACGAGAATACGGTGGCGGTTTATGGTGATCGAGTCACGACGATCCCGAACGTGATTTCGATGGCGGTGGTGGGAAAGTGCATGAAGCGTGGTTGTAGTGCCTACTTGGCCAACGTGAAGGATGTGGATGCGCCAACACCATAACTGTCTAATGTACCGGTTGTGTGTGACTTTCTGGATGTGTTTCTAGAAGATTTACCAGGTGTGCCACCGGACCGTGAGATTGAGTTTCAGATTGACTTGATACCAGGTGCCCAACCAGTAGCTAAGGCACCTTATCGGTTGGCTCCAACTGAGATAAAAGAGTTGATAGAGCAATTGCAAGAGCTACTTGATAAAGGGTTCATTAGACCAAGTATCTCTCCTTGGAGTGCTTCGGTCTTATTCGTGAAGAAGAAAGACGGTAGTATGAGGATGTGTATTGACTACCATGAGCTGAACAAGTTGACGATAAAGAACCGATACCCCTTACCTAGAATTGATGATTTGTTTGATCAGCTGCAAGGTACCAATTGGTTCTCAAGGATAGATCTTCAATCAGGCTACCATCGGTTAAAGGTGAAAGAGCAGGATGTTCCTAAAACAGCTTTTCGCACGTGTTATGGACACTACGAGTTTCTCGTTATGTCATTTGGTTTGACCAACGCGCCAGCTGCTTTTATGGATTTAATGAATCGAGTGTGTCGGCCGATGTTAGATAAATCAGTGATTGTGTTTATCG
>BJCM01233873.1:0-10805 GCA_018326385.1 Flaveria bidentis
ACTGACCCGCATCTCAAATTTTACTACATGGAATCTTCTAGATTGATCATAAGTAAATTTGAGAAAAGGCGAATATCATTTGGTATCCTTAGACCTGAGATACATATTGGGTTTTGATATTCACCAATTGTTATACCTTGAGCTAGTTCTTCACTACCCTGAAATAATGGACAGTACGTAAGGCTATGTTCAGGCGTGACACGAGGTGTTTGTGAGAAACGTATGTAGTCAAGATGGAATTTGTTCATCTTATTCGTTGAGAGCAAGATGTCTAAGGCCTGATTAAGTTAAATCAACAAGGAATAATCATTCTGTGTCCTTGGATTTAACATGAGATCTGTAACAAAAGGATAAATGATTGATTCACCTAAATCATTTCAAGTTGGATACTTGAAGGGGATTATGTTGTTGAATGGCTTTTAATCATACGTATTAAAGGTCATAAACCGTTGTTAGGCGGTATTTACTGCTTGCATCAATCTTCTATGAATCTTGTGCAAGTGGGAGATTGTTGGATTCTTTATGCCCAAGACACATAGAACATTGATGTGGTTAGTACATAATGATCCAAGTCGGGTCATACCCAATAACAAGCTTAGCAAACACCAATATAAATATTTAATTGATGATATGATCATACAATTAAATAATTACATCAATTTAGAAAAATGGATTTTCTAAATAAATTGCATATGAGATGGAACAACTTATTAGGATATTTTGTCCATGAGTATTATTTATAATGTTATTTCATTTGATCAAATGACATCAAATAATAAGAGAGTGTAAGAGTTATATAATTAATAGGTTAATTACATAACTTAAAATTAACTTGTAAACCTTTTGTTTTATAAAAGTTTTAGGGAAACCCCTTTTGAAAAGGCCATTTTCAGCCGCCCCCTTTATGGGGTTGTGGGTAACTTTTGTCTTGAGAAAAGACACTCTTGAATTGTCCTACACTCTACCTCTCACTCTCACTCTCACATGCAAGAACCATAAGGCAAAAATTCTCTCTATTCTTGAAGATAATCTCAGCTGAAAAGAGGGTTTTCAGCATCTTTCTTGGTTCGTTTTGGGTGTTCAAATCCTAGCAAAAGGGTCTTTGCTTGATGCTTGTGGGTATGGATGCTTGAGGACACCTCTCCTTGGTGTTTTGGTCATGCAAGAACCTCATTTCCTTCCTCATATCACACGTTTTTCAGCAGCTCTTCAAAGGTAACTTTATGGGTAATGTTTGGTTGTTATTTCTTCTTGATAGCTAGTCCATTCACATATATTTGATCATTATGTTCTTGGGTTTGGTGTAGACAAATAATATGCTTAAATTTCAGATTATATAACATATTATTTAGTTTTGTTTCCGCTGCGTTTTCATGTTTAAATGGCTAAACAACTATGTTAATGGTCCAACAAACCCAACAGTTAAATCTTTTAATTATTATATCGTGAGCGGTTATATTCCGAATTCTCCTCACAAAATCGATATGTATTGAACTTTGGGGGTTCTTACGATTAGTATCGAAGCCATGAGTGCTCTAGGTCGATTGGATTGAAGAGTGAAGATTGAAAAAGTTTTGAAGAGTTTTTGAGCTACAAGTTTCAAAATATAATGCAATCACGATTTACGTCAAATGGCTAGCAAATTTTGTAATAAATTTTCAAAAAAGATGCAAAAAAAACTTGAAAAACCATATTTGTTTAATATTACAAGGCGTTGAAAGGTGAACCGTCTCGATGTCAAGCTTTGATGACAAGTGATGAAAATGTTTGGGCTTTTAACGTTGATATGGTTCGGGAGCAAATGGCACATTTTTAATTCAAGAAAGCTTTTCATTCAGACATTTCGACAACGAACATTTGACTCGACTCATTCAAGAAATTCTGTAAGTCGTTCTACTTTTTGAATAGATTGTTTAAAAAATGTCAAAAAAACTAAAAATGAATTAATTTTTATTTTGAAAATCTAGGAACCAGTGTAAACTTTACTTGTGATGTTTGGTCTGCTCTACACGATTTACCAGACTCATACATATGTGTCACCGTCCATTGGGTATAACTTGAAACGTGGAAAATAAAGAAATATATGATTTCGTTTGAATTGTTTGATTACAATCACATCGGTTAAAATGTATTTTATATTTTAGACAAAATTATTAAAACATATAAATGAAAAACTAAACTTTTTTTAATATATTTTGATAACGCATCAAATTACACCGTACAATCGAACAATTAAAATTAAAATATAAACTAATTTGTAACTGTGTTTTTTCTATAGTAGATTTATTGCACACATTATAAATTTGACCATTTATGATGGTTTAAAAATAATTGAACCAATAAAAGACGATTTTAAACATATGTTACGTGATATTTTTTGCTCCAACAAAATATATACTCGTTATCAAAAATTTTGTAAGGAAACGAAATCCAAATGTTTAGATCTGAATTAGAACGCACCTACAAAATGAAATTCAACTTGTAACATGTTTGAAAAGACTATCGAACAAAAAGATAGCCTAATAACGTTTTATAATATTCTTTGTGAATCGTGTTTCGTCTGCACCAGTTCCTCTATCGAGTTACTTACAGGAAGGTTATTATCCCAATTTTTCATGAAATAGCTAAAATTCTTCAATTTTTTAAACCGAATAACTTACTTACACGGAGTTTATTATCCCACAAGTACTTTGGTTCTCAACCGTTATTAACTTCAAAACTAAAAGGATCACCTTTGTTTTTAATATAATATCACCAATGAAAGAAAAGCTAAGAACATATTTGAAAGAAATATCAGGGTTATTACATGTTCTGTCACATTAAACCCTTGCTTAAATAAAGGAGGGTTGAAACTTTATTGGTAAAAAATAACTTATGATTTAAATTATTGGATGACGATCCATTTTTATATTCAAACCGTAAAAACTAATTTTAGTAAAGAGTTATCTAATATGTTTGATGTTTATGCCGCTAAATATGATACATCATCAAACATTTGTGACACAATGAGAAACGTGGCGTTTACGGGAAGTTCAAGTGATTCAATGTAAGATTTAACAATACTTTACTGAATGAAACTACTAAATGACAACAGGGTAACGCCCCAAGTAGCGAACTCGGGATGTATGGTGGGATGGACTTTTTATTCAGTTTTAATGCATAAGATTATAAGAACTTTAATGTGTCAGTTTGGTGGAAAGATAAGGAAAATCAATTTTCAATCCAACCCATAATAGCTCAAGATTTACTAATCGTCCTAACTTTTACAATAACTTCAAAATCTGTTTTTCTTATTAGTGGCAAAGTTATATTCTTACGAAGAACAAGACTCACTTCTCCTATGGAGATGCTCATTCCCTTAAAAGATTATTAAGATACAGCTGAAAGAATTCAAGATAGAACCTCATTCGAAGGCGAACTAGTATACGAAGCCGAGGTAGAAGGTGATTGGACACCTGAAATGACCGATGACGAAGGTGTGTTTGATGAATACCAACGTGCTAGTTCGGGATCCTAGGGCGAAGATTAAAATCTTTTATTATTTGTTTTATTTAATTATGTTTTTTTTAAATAAATAAATATAATGTTAGAATTTGTAACTATTTTTTCAAGTTCGTTAGTTTTTACTCTTTAATATCAAGTTTGTAAGTTTTTAATATTTAATATCAAGTTTGTAAGTTTTTAAATATGAAGTTTGTAGATTTTTACTCTTTATAAAATTAAACTCTTAGAAGTTTTATTAAACTCTTACTAGTATTTTTAATTAAATAAATTTTGTAACGTTTTAGTTTTTAATATTAAATAAAATAAGAAAATTTTTAGTAATATTATTTTATTTTTGGTGTAAAAAACCGCTTTATGTTGGACAGGTCCAAACCGGTTGGGAACCGACCCTAATCAGTTTGGATAGGGTTGGGTTTTCCTCCTTTAAAACTAGGTTATAAACCGAACCGGTTTAAATCTAAACCGATTTTGGCTGACTTTGAACAAACTGGATTACGTTAAAAACCGAAACCGGTTTTAACAACAAAAATACGATTTCTACACCTTTGATTAGGAGTGAAAGAACAAATCGACCATCTAAATTCCAAAATTGCATATTGATCATTGTTTGCTATTCAATATCACTATCATCAAAACTGATGATTTCAGGTTTGTAAGGGTTGTGTCGCTACTCATTTGTGTCTTCCGTTTATTCGAAAATATGTAATCGCTAATTCGGTATTAATATAATTAGTTGTTTATTCTCAACGATTAAAAAAAGAAGTGAATGGGCCTATTTCCATTGACCAGGTTGAGACTTATGTGCTGCTAATATATTCTTATTGTTTGTTGCCTAATTGTTACTTAAAGTTGTATCACAACCTGATTTAACTAGTCTAATGTAAACTTTCCTAACATGATCTATATTTGACCTTCATGACCTATCAACGAAAAATCGTGGATCCACACTCCATGAACTCAAGCGATTTGCTAATATTGTGATTACTTCCTGAGTGTTAATCAGTTTTACATGGAGTATAGAATAGGTTAATTTCAAAATCATTTAAAATCAAAAACCTGCTACTAGGGGTGTTTAAAGTATATCCAAAAATTTGGATATTTCTTATTCGCATTTTCGATCCGATTCCTGGATTCGAATATTTTTTAACACCCACATGCTACGATTCAATTAATTGGGTTTTCGTTAATTAATTTTATGAAGATCAAATCATTAGGGACTCAGGTTTGATTGTTGCAACATCATTAGACATTCAATCACAGATCTCTAGTAATTACCAACAGGAAGAAACAGAAAGGATCGTAATCAACACTATACTTTTTCCAAATACAAAAACACTCGGGATATCTGAACAAACAAACAATAACAAACCATTGATTGATCAATACATTATACATATACGTATATACATACTGATTGTCTAACTCTCCTAACATCAATCTGTCACTCTAAAACCGTGATGATATGAAGTGGTTAACGGGAGACATTCAAGTGCGTGAATTGAAGGAGAAAATAGAAGCCAGAGAGTGAGCTAGCACCAACACAATCGCTGCTTTCACTTGCCCTCTCACCGGAATCGGGCGACAATGAGTCGATCGAACACCACACTTGTTCTTCACGCCAACTGATCTCTTCACTCCGGCCATCTGCTGTAGCAAACGTGCGACTCTTGGTGTAGAAAATGGAGAATGTGTGATTGTAGTGGTTGTTGGTTTGATTTGGATGATAACTGGTATTCATAAGTATATATATATATATAAAGATGGTTGTTTCGGATATGCCCCTGGTCTTTAACGTAATTACAAATTACTTTTGAAAAGTTCTTGACCATTTTCACCACATCACTTTACTTTTCTTTTCTTTTTGTTCACCGAAAAAGTTTTCACTTTTCTAAATTAACATATATAACAAAAATAATATACAAACAAGTTCTTATAAACAACATAACATTAATTTTATTACAAGGTCTATTTTAAAAGTAGATTAGAAAGTTACCAATATCAAGTTAGTAATAATTTATAAATATCAAAGTTTAAACCCTAGATTTAAAAAATATATATATATATCCCACCTTCCCATTAAACCACTAAATTAAAAGATCATTGGTTATTTGTATAAACGTTCTACACCAGTTACTTTTAGTACTCAACGGTTCTTATTTTTATTACTAAATGACACACATGTTAACTGTTATGTAAAATTACAAATTTGAGTATGTTAAAAATAAAAAAGTTCTGATGCTACAAAAATATTATAGAGATCTATCTATATATTTATACTCGTCAATTTATATGGCTTTGTATTAAATTAAATAAACTAATAAATAAAAACACAAACTTAGTAGAAAATATAGATGTGTGGTGGAGTGCTGTCGCTGTCTATTTCCATTGCACACCTAGACTTTTTTTAAAGTTCAAGTATTGGGAATTTTTAAGAGGAGATGAATCTTAGAAGCAAGTGGAGAGAAAAGCTTTGTCATAAGAATCACGTGGAAATTAGATAAATATTTTATCCATGCGCAGCCTGGCTCCACTTATATAAATAATAATTATTTAACGAAGAATAAACAAAGTGTCTAACTCCTGCGACAGTCCTTATCTAACTATTTCAGCCACTATAACGAATGCTTGTTCGTATTCTAAGCATTGACTTGTTTTTTAATGGTTCATAAACACAAAATTCTTGAAACCTCCTGTTCATGCGTATTCACCTAACGAATCAAATTTGTTCTTTCTCATTTTTCTTCGTTTGTTAATTTAACGAACTCAAATAAACAGTAACTATTTTATAAAAGAGAAAACAAATTCTTAGTCCCAAACATTATAAATACTAATTTGTACATAAATATAAATTTAAACACTTGATGTAACAATCATATACCTAATTATCTCAAAACAAAGACACAAGTTAAATAAAATAATTATCCTATTATCCTATGGTTACACAGCTTTCTTCACTTTGCCATTTTGCATCCCTTCAAATGTGCTTAAACAGATAAAAGGGGAAAGCTTCCATGTTATCCCATACGTTTCAGTTCTAGAGAGACAACGTGCTCTCTCTTGTCACTGCCGTCAGCTGCCGGCACTAGCATCGATTGCCCCGTCACCGCTACATCGTGATCGCCTTCACTGGAATTTCACTTTGCCCTCTCCGATGTGTGTTATACGGAGAGAAAAGGGTTTGTTGTGTTTCAAGTGAGTTTTCCGGATTTAGGTAGAGGTGTCGGTGACGATCACGGTTTCATTGTATCATCTCTGTTGTTGTTCGTCGCTGTGGCGGTGGCGGTGGCGGTGGGCGATGTTGCCGCTCCACTCCCCTTTTGGTCAAGGTAGAGCAGGCGGCGGTTTCTCGGCCATGATCGGTGGTGACGTTGGTCGGTCGCCGTTTGGTCTACCGGTGGTCAATGTTGAAAGATGCGATGATGATGTTGTGCTCGTAAGATCTGCCACCCTTTACGATGGTCTGTCGTCATTTGGTTCGTTTAGGGTTTCTGTAGCCATTTGATGTCGCGATTGTGATGGTATAACCAGCTTTGTTGCCCCTCTTTTCATTGTTCACTCTAGATGTTTGTCTGTGCAATTTGTTTTATCTTAGGGAAATCTTTAGGTCAATGACGATGAGCGTTAAGTCATCTGAGATTTGGTTATGTGATCAGTTTTGCATGTTATATTTTCACGATATCGTGTGTCGATGAAGATGAATCATTGTTCATCTGAGACCTTTGGCTGTTGGTTAATAGAGGGCTATGATTGTAGAGCGAAAATGTTGTTAGTTACCATGGCTTGGCAACTATTTATGGTTTGCTGCCGCACCCGACTACCAGCTCTGAGCCTTATAAGGTTGTTTCTTATAAGGTATTGTATTGTTGTTTCTTATGTTATGGTATCAACTATTTCTGTCTTTATGGGTTTTGCTCCTGTGGCTCGACTAGATATCATGTGTTGATGAAAATGAATCATTGTTAATGTCGTTTCTTATGTTGAATTCATGACTAATTCTGTCGTTGTGGGTTTTTGTCATGTTGTGCGACTGAATATCGAAGGTTGTTTTTAGTCGTTGCCACTGATATTATACCTATAAACGACATGTGTTTTGCTATGATAATGTATCTGAGCATTCGTTCACTTATCCATCACATGCGCAACACGCGAGGGTGTTTACCACTTGTTATAAATATAATTATCTGAAGATGATGTTTCGAACAAATAAGTTTCAAATGACTAGTTTTTAATGAGGAATAAACTTCAAATGATTAGAGTTACTACCTTAAACACTAGTTAAAAGTTGAAAATATATATTAAAAATAATTGAACAAAACAAACAAACATAAATGAGCATATCACTAAAGATCTAAGAACACAATTGAATAAAAGCAACCCATGTTTGTCTGCATTCATTTATCTATTCGAACAAAACCCATTGTTCATGTTTGTTCATTTATCAAATGGACGTATATAAATGAACTTCCGACATACAATTTATGAATAGTTCATTGAACGTTTGGTTTTTTTATAAGTGTAACTATCTTAGTTATCCAAATAGATTTTTGTGTTGTAAACATCTCTTCGCTCGTCGTTGCCCCCAACCGCCAACTATCACTTGTTGCTGTTAGACCGCCGCCCCCGACCTTCGTTGACGCCACACAACCCTGTCACCGACGACTGCCACCCACTGTTTACCCCGACCACCGCCAATCGTGTCTCAATGACAAGCGTTATCGGTTGGTGGCGGTAGTGGGGCACGTTCGGTTTTCGAAAACGGGCGCAGTTGGTGGTCATAGTCGATTGTATGTAGCGGCGATGATCGGTGGTCATTGAGGTGGCGAAGGTTTGTAATGGGTGATTGAAGGACCGTTGAAGGGTATGCAAATACAACACAACAACACAATGAAGAGAGTTGCTTAAGAACACTCAACTAATCAAACAGTGAAACTGGTTAACCTCTAGTAATGATACTAAGAACACAAGTAAATATAAGACGGAACAAGATAACAAAATACACAAGGAGATGGTTTTCAAGATTGCAGTATATTACCTTCTCAAGTTCTATTACAAATGTTACAAAGCATATCTAGAAAGTTACAAGTACTTGAGATACATATACTACATCCTATAGCCGACCATACTTTAAAGGCCAACTGGATACAATTGACTAGATACAAACAAAATCAATTGTAGAGTCAAAAGACATATTGCCTTTTGACTAGTGACTATGACATGCCATAGCCCACATCCTAATATATTACAAAAAGGATAAAGTACATGAAGTAGAAAGTTACAAACTCAAGAGCTCAATGTATAGTTACTAAAAGCATGGATATTTTCATCAACTTATGAAAGTTGGCGACTTTATAGAGTTGCAGCAGAAAGGGGTCCAGCCTTATGTAAAAGGTACATAAGATAAAGCATGTATACTAAAAGTCTTCGGAAGAAATCTGATTTCAAGTGTTGGCTTTGGAAGACTTTGGCTCTGAAGCTTCAGAAGACTTCATCTTTGGCTTCAGAAGATATTGGTCTTGGCTTTGGAATATTTCACACTTAGAATATTTTTGTTGCTTGTGTGAAACTTTCGAAGCATTCTTCTTCGGTACACTTGTGCATGCATGCATGAGATTTTGAATGTTTGAGTTGCATTAGCCTATTATATTTTAATCCTTACAAACTCCCCCTAGGCTGATACTACCAAAACACTTTGAAGACTTCAGATATTAACAGTCCTCATTATGATAATGACCATCTCTTTTTTCATGAGATGATCATGATCACTCAGACTCTCAAAGTGTCTTCTCATGTCAAAGAGATCATGCAGAGGCAGATTAAAGATGTCTTGCCATGTGTAGACATTCTCAATGCCTTGATCTCTAATGACATGCTACCTTTCTGGATTTGTGGTATATGTCCAGGACAGGATGGGTCTTCCTGATGCTAGAGGAGCTATTTGAATGAGAGATGATGGAGCATCCTCGAGTTGCACATCCTCATGATGTTCTGACACATCTTGAGGTTCTGACACATCTTGAGGTTCTGAAAAGGATGTTTCTTTCTTCTTCTTTGGCTTTGGCTTTAAAGTCATCCTTTTCTTCCTTTTGTTCCTTTTACCTGGGAAGACTGGCTTGCAACACCTGATTGATCTTATTTGTTTTTCTCAGTTGGGTCTTCCTCTCTTATAGGTTCAGAAGGAGAGGGAGTCTGACCCTGCTGTGGATCAGAAGATGAATCTTGCTAAGTCTCAGCAGGAAGTTCAGGTTGTGTTGTCTCAGGTTGTTCAACCTTAACCTCCACTACAGGTGGAGCTTGACTTGGAAGGGAGTGTAAATTTATCAGCTCTCCACTTTTGATCTTCTGCTTGATTACCCTGATATGCTCATCCATAGTGGACAGAGACATAGGGCCAAGTATTCTTCAGGAGAATCCATACAGCTTCAAAAAGCTCATCATCTTCTGCCTACCTACAGACTTCTTCATACTCTTCTGGATGATGGCTCTTGACTTTGCAGCCTCTTCCCTTAGTTTCATTTTAATGATCTTTCTTTCCTTGACTATCTCAAGTTCAAGTTGTTTGAGGTACTCAAACTCAATATAGTCATAGGATAAGGGAAGAAGTGCATCTGCTTGATAAAGGCCTATGGCACTCAGGTAGTTGATCATTTTGATCCTATCTTCTTCTCTGTCTACCTGAGGTTCTTGTTGAACCACATCCTTCTATGTAGGACTTTCTTGAATTGGGGAGAGAGTAGGCACATGCTTGTACAATCTTTTTTTTCTTCTTTCTTCTTTGATTTGTAACAGTAGCTCTACATCTTCTGCCTCCTTCCTCTCCTTTGACACTTCAATGTCAACTAGTTCATTCAATTTCTTTAAGAGGAGAGAAATGACATTATCAATGTCATAGTTCCTGGTCTGCAAGTAATTGATCCTGACTGCCCTCAACTCATCATCCTGAGTGTTTGGCCTGAGGGCAGTCCTTGTTAGGACCTTCTACGTACGGTGTACAAACTGATTCAACGTGAAACCAGATCAAATAGTGTGGAATCCTATTTGATTGGCGATCCAATCAAAGAAAACGTTAATCCGATCAAACCTAACAATTAGAATACGTTAAGAATAGATTAGGAATGATCTGAAACGTTCAATGAACTTGGATGAGACGTACTGGACGAACTCAGACGGCTAGGGTTTAGTAATCTTGAAAACTCTGGTTTTTCCACGAATTAAGTGGTATTTATAGGTTACAGTCTTCATTCGTACGACTGAGCTAGGCGACTGGCTCAGTCGTGCGATTGAGTCATGCGGTTGATCCATCC
>BJCM01233875.1:0-15045 GCA_018326385.1 Flaveria bidentis
CATCAAAGGTCGGGGGCTTGCATCTTTGAAATGCCCCATAGTTGCAGCCTCGTGCCACCTCCGGTGTAGGCTCTTCTTCTTCCTCTTCTTCTTCGTCATCAGAGAGAACCGTCTCAGTCTCAGGCTGTCTTATTTCGCCCGTAGGCCTACTTCCTCTCTTCCTCTCCCCCTCCTGTACAACTTTTATCACTTCTGTCACTATAGACGGTAAGATTTTCTGCATGACCTGATGCACCTCTTTAACAACAGCCTCCTTCACTTAGGCTCTTAAGTTAGCACTCTAGTCCTCAGCCTCAAGATGAGTAGTCTCGGGTTCTTCATGAACCACCTCTTCGGCCCTAGACCTTCCTCTTGTAGCCCATGGTTCAGCACCATGTCCACCACGACCTCCACCACATGAAGCTTTTGATGATCTACCACCGGCCATCTTCTAAACACACTATAAGATTCAAACACTAACATGGTCATTCAAGGGAATAGATCAGTTTATGTCAAGTATAGTAAGTCTCTAATTACAGTGGCCAGTTGTGATTAGCCACTTAGTTTACTCTTCATGCCCCTAAGCATTTCCTGTCCTGACTACATCAGAGTCTAAATCTACTAAAGGCACATAAACCACATAACATGTGCACGTAATGCCGGTTAATCATTAAAGAAAATACCTGATGGCACGCAGCTACTCGGACTGGCATCCCTTCCTTTTCCGTCCCATTTTAAGTTTAAGTTTAGGTTTCTTTTAAAAATTTACCCATTTCACTTAAACTTTGGCTCTGATACCAACTTGTAAAGCCCCATTCCCGGGACGCATACAACTGGCCAATCATCGCACATAAAACATATATTTACGTTAATTTAATTAAAACATTGCAACGAAAACATTAAAACAACATTTCATTTAATTATAAATGCTTTTGCAAATTAATACAATATTCATTAGAAAACATCATTTGTTCGTATTACAATGCAAAAACATTATACAAGGGAATGCCATCCAAAATGAGCCAAGTAGCCGCCCCATGCCATCCTCAACAACCTTTACCTGCCAACCGGAAACACATAAAAGTCAGCGTTGCTATGTGAATTATAGTTTAAAAAAAACATGCTTTACTCTCATTTAAAACCATTGTTTACTTTCCATCAAATCATACTATACTTTTGTATATGATCACACATCATACGTACACATAGATAATATTATTATTATCTTCCTCTACTGTTCATAACTTTCTTTCTTTATCTCTTTCCGGATCAGTGTCATCAGCTATACCCCAAACGTATGCACAAAGCGGGTACTGGGCCGAAGATCATAAATGACTTCCATAACGCACATAGCCTGGCACCAGCACCAGGTCAAGCGACAAAGATCCCAACTGTATACTACACCTTAAACGTATGCACAAAGTGGGTACTGGGCCGAAGATCATAAATGACTTCCATAATGCACATAGCCTGGAACCAGCACTGAGGTGATTATCCACTATAATCAATGTACTATACAACTGGTCAGTCACAAATATTGGACCCCTGCGTGTATCCTTATGGGTTAGTTAAACCACACACATTTGAGCTTACGACATTTTAGAGTCGTGCACCTCCGTACATTTTGCTTGCAAGCCTTTCTTTACTTTTCTCTTTTATTAATGCATGCACTCTATCATTATGTTCCTCTTTTCATTATCTTCCACTTTACATTACATAATACTTTATCATTTCTTTCACAACTACAACACGTAAAGCCACGGGAAAGATAAAGATACAAAACATGGAACATAAACATAATCATACAAATCATCACTGCACAAGGCATCATCACACATGACATATCAATCATCATACATGCCATCATGCATAAGCAGCATTCATACATCATCAAACATATCATACATCTCCCGTCACATCATCTATGACTTCAAAAGGTCAACTTTCATATCCCCTAGGAACCTCCCAAGTCAAAACCTATATTAAATTTTTCCCCCAAAAAATATCAAAAAAATAATCTAAGTCTTTATGCGCATGAACACTACACAGGCGCTTGAGCACTATGCAGGCGCATGGCCTTTCAGGCGCATGGGGAATACTTAGGCGCATGGGCAACTTTCAGGTGCATTGGCACTATTGGGGCGCATGAGCAACACAGTCATTTCTTGGCAATTCTAGGCGCATGGGCACTATACAGGCGCATGAGTGCCTAGGCGCATGGGAATCCTGGGCACATGAACACTTAGAAAAATGTTAGCCTATTTCTAGGCGCATGAGTACTATTCTGGCGCATGGGACACTTAAACAGTTATTTCTATTAGTCGCATGAGCCACTGTTTAGGTGCATGTGCAGTCTATTTCACACTTAACATCATAAATCAGTCCCCAAACATCATATAACATGTTTTAAGCTTAAATCATACATCCTAGGCCTTATAAACATAACCATAACATCATCAAACACATACATAGCCCAAAATCAAACCCCACCCGCAAACACATACACATACACACATACGGGTATAAAACCCATTTTTATAAAAGCGTTGATACATGTATTTCCAGCCCTAAAGCAGTTTAAAACAAGTAAAAAGGGGGTTCTTGAACTCATCTTAGTTGCTTTTGGTTATGACTTCATCAAAACCCGTTTGCTAGTTGAGTTCAACAGCCTAGAAACCCACCAAAAACATACCCAAACACACATAAACACACATAAGCATGTAACCGAGGCTATGGCCAGTTAAGAACATCTTAAAACTATGAATTCTTACCTGAATTTGACTTTCTGCTCTTGTTCCTCTTCAAACCGAGAGTTTCTGCTCTCCTTCACTTTCTCTCTCTAGAAATATCAAAATGAAAAGGTGTAGGAAGGCAACATGGGCGGCCATCACCTTTTACACCCACTTATTCAAACATTTTGTCCTTTTGACACTTTTTACCCCTTAGCTTGGGTAGATTGGCTTTTCTTTCTTTTTCTTCACTTTATTCTTTCTTTAATAACTTTAAAAGAATAACCGGGTGTTACAGTGTAATTTAATTTATGATTAACATTAGTAGTATTTCATGTGAGGTTAGTACTATTATAGTTATTTTAAAATTTACAAAAGTAAGCACTTCAAGAATAAAATAATTGCGTAGAGTTAATGATGTTACCTAGAAACACGAGGTGTCACATCATCTCCTAGTTGAAAGAATTTTCATCCTTAAAATGAGAACATTAAGCTCGGCAAAGAACATGAGATTCAATGATCTATAATGTACATAGAATTGGGTTTTTGTAAATTTAGAACAAAATTAATGAAAAGAATCATACGGTTTCGACAGAGTTGTGACATCATCCCCTTGTTGAAGGAAATTTCGTCTCGAAATTTAAAGAAAATATATCTTAAAAATGGATACCTTGAGAAGTAGATGTCCGATCCTTGAATAGTTATGGGTATTTCTTCTTTATTTGATCCTCGCGTTCCCAGGTAATTTCTGGTCCACGATTTGAATTCAACCTAACCCGCACAATGGGAATCTTGCTACGCTTTAGGGTTTTGACTTCTGAATCCATAATCTCAACTGGTTCTTCAATTAAATGCAGTTTTTCATCAATCTCTAGTTCCTCTAATGGCACAATAAGTGATTCGTCGGATAGACACTTCCTCAGGTTTGACACGTGAAACACATTGTGTGTTCCACTAAGCTTTTCAAGTAAATTCAGTTGATAGGCTACCAGACCAACCCGTTTGACAATCTCAAAAAGTCCAACGTATCTAGGGTTTAGTTTACCACGCTTTCCAAAACGTATCACTCCTTTCCAAGTTATGACTTTTAGGAGTACCTTGTCACTAATCTAAAATTCTAACGGCTTACGACGTTTATCAGCATAACTTTTCTGTCGGTCACGTGCTACTGCCATACAGTTACGAATTTGCACAATCTTCTCAGTCGTCTCGTGCACAAGCTCAGGGCCCGTAAGTTGGCTTTCTCCAACTTCCGCCCAACAAATAGGTGATCGGCACTTACGCCCATACAGTGCCTCAAATGGTGCGGCCTTGATTGAGGTGTGATAACTGTTATTGTAGGAGAACTCAACCAATGGTAAACGAGTTTCCAATTACTACCAAAATTAATCATACAAGCACGTAACATATCTTCTAGCATCTGAATCATACGCTCACTCTGACCATCGGTTTGCGGAAGATACGCAGTGCTCATGTCCAACCCTGTTCCTAATGATCGTTGAAAAGATTTCCAGAAATGTGAAGTGAACTAAGCGTCATGATCAGATATGATAGATATCCGTACACCATGTCAAGAGACTATTTATCTTAAATAAATCCGTGTCAACTTATTCATTCGACCAGTCTTTCGGATTTCTTGAAAGTGAGCGGATTTTGTTAAGCGATCTACTATAACGCAAAAGGTATCGCATCCGCTGGGAGTCCTGGGCAACTTTGTGACAAAGTCCATCGGGATCTGATCCCATTTCCACACTAGAAGTTCTGGCTGCTGAAGTAAACCATATGGTCTTTGGTATTCCACCTTAACTTTGGAGCAAGTTAAACATCTGCCTACATAGGTGGCAATCTCGGCTTTCATGTTCGGCCACCAATAACACTCCTTTAGATCATGGCACATCTTATCTGAACCCGGATGAAATGAGTAACGTGACTTATGAGCCTCATCCATTACCAGCTCTCGTAAATTCCCGTATTGTGGTACCCAGATCTGTTCCATGAAATAACAAATTCCATCAGTCTTGGTCTCTAACTACTTCTCCATGCTTCATATGGATTTCGCCTTTAGATTCTCAACTATCAAGGCCTCTGACTGGGTAGCCTTGATTTGCACTAGCAGGTCAGAGTGGATGGTCATTTGCAATGCATGTACTCGACGAGGTTTAGGGGTTTTCTTTCGGCTGAGGGCGTCAACTACCATATTAGTCTTACCCGGGTGATACTTGATGGCACAATTATAGTCATTGAGCAGTTCTAGCCATCGTCGTTGCTACATATTCAACTCTTTTTGGTCATATATGTGTTGGAGGCTCTTGTAGTCTGTGTAGATCATGCACTTGGTTCCATATAAGTAGTGCCTCAAGATCTTCAAGGCAAACACCACAGCTCCTAGTTCCAGATCATGCGTTGTGTAATTCTTCTCATATAGCTTGAGTTGTCTAGACGCATAAGAAATGACATTGTTATGTTTCATCAGTACACATCCCAAACCCTGGATGGATGCATCACAATAAACAACAAAGTCATCTGTTCCTTCTGGCAAGGCTAGGATCGACGCACTACAGAGTTTGTCCTTAAGTGTCTGAAATGTTGATTCCTCTTGGCTGCCCCATTTATAGAAGGTTCCCTTGTGAGTTAGGGCAGTTAGAGGCTGTGCTAACCTTGAGAATCCCTCGATAAATCGTCTATAATAGCCTACCAAACCAAGGAATTGTCACACCTCAGTGGGTGTTTTCGGTGCCGGCCAATCCTTGATTGCTTCAATCTTTGAAGGATCTACATGTATACCCTTTTCGTTTACCACAAGACCAAGAAACTACACTTCTCGCATCCAGAAGTCACATTTTGAGAACTTTGCATACAACTGTTCATTCTTCAACAATTCCAGAATGGTCCTAAGATGTTCCTCATGATCTTCCTTATTCTGAAAATAGATTAGTATGTCATCAATAAAGACAATGACAAACTTATCCAAATAAGGTTTGCACACATGGTTCATGAGGTCCATGAAAATTGCTTGGGCATTGGTCAATCCAAAAGGCATTACTGCGAATTCATAGTGCCCATAACGAGTCCGGAATGTCGTCTTCGAGATGTCTTCTTCTCGAACTCGTAGCTGATGATAACCTGATCTCAGATCAATCTTGGAATAGTAGCTTGATCCTTACAACTGGTCACACAGGTCATCAATGCGTGGGAGTGGATATCTATTCTTGATTGTCACCTTGTTCAGCTCTCCGTAGTCAATACACATTCTAAAGGTTCCGTCTTTCTTCTTCACGAAAAGCACTGGAGCTCCCCAGGGTGAAGAGCTGGGACGTATAAATCCCTTGTCCAGCAATATCTGCAATTGTTTAGACAGCTCTTGTAGTTCCTTTGGTGCTAAAAGGTATGGTGCCCGAGCGATCGGAGCTGCTTCAGGTGCTAATTCAATCTGAAATTCTACCGCCTGTGTGGAGGAAGGCTAGGTAAATCCTTGGGAAATACCTGAGGAAAATCTCTAAGAACCGGGATGTCTTCCAGTCGTTTCTCCTCAGTAGTCTTTTCAGTAACTAGGGCTAGGATCGCCGAATGCCCTTTCCTCAACCACTTCTGGGCTTTCATGTATGAGATAATGCCAACCACTGCACCACTCTTGTCGCCTTCCACAGTGAGTATCTTTCCATTAGGCAAAGGTAGTCGGACAAGTTTCTCATGACAAATGATTTCGGCTTGGTTCTTAGACAACCAATCCATGCCGACAACGACATCAGAGCTACCGAGTGTAATAGATAAGAGGTCAATATCAAAATCATGCCCAGATAGACTTATTTTACCACCCTTGTATATACGAGAAGACTCCATGATCTTACCATCTGCTATTTCTACCGTATAATTCGTGTCTAGGGCTACAGAATTATAATCTAGTAATCGACTGAACTTATGCGAAATAAAACTCCTATCAGCACTAGAATCAAATTGTACAGAGGCAAAATAACCATTGATAGGAAATTTACCAGTTACAGTAGAACGATCATTACAAGCCTCACCTGATCCAATGATGAAAGCTCTCCCCTTAGCTCCACCATTACCAATGCCCCTGTCCTTTCCGTTGTCGTTACCATTGCAGTTATCAGGACCATTGTTACCATTTCTTTTTAGCTTCAAACATTCCCTCCTAAAATGACCAGATTGCCCACATTCATAACACCCAACCTGTTTGTAGTTCTATTGGGGTTGTTGTTGAGGTGTTTTTGATGAGAGGTTCGCCATGCAATTTTTAGCAACATGTCAAAAACTTCCGCATCTCTCATAAGTGTTCCTCGTGCATTGCCCGTTGTGATGAAGCTTACATTTGTTGCATTTTGGAAGGTTGCCATGGTAGCCGCCAAAATTACCCGAGTGTTGAGTAGGTTGTGATTGATTGAATTTCTTACTTTGTTATTGCTGAGGAGTGGAGGATGATGATTGTTTCCCATTAGTAGAAGGTTCCCATTTCCTCTTGTTGTCATTAGAACTGGTTGCAGCACCACGCGGGGGCAGTTTGCCCCGCGTGACAGCCTGATTAGTCAGCTTGTAGGCCAATTGAACAGCTTCCTCGATTGTGGTTGGTCTAGCAGTGGTGATCATGCTCTGTATCTCCAGTACCAGTCCATCAGAGTATCTCTCAACTCATTTGTAAGCCGGGTTGATCATAGTAGGGCACAAAGTAGCCAACTCGTGAGAACAAATTGTGTAAGATTCAATCTCAGAGCCAACCATTCTCAGGTTCCAAAATTCAATTTCCAGTTTTTGCACTTCATCCTTAGAATAGTATTCAGCCTTAAGTAAGTTCTTGAAATCTGCCCATGTTGTAGAATTTGCAGTCTCAACGCCCAACATTTGGACTTGAGTGTTCCACCAGCTTAGTGCGGCACTGTCCATCATGCTGACAACATACTTCACTCTACTCTCAGCACAACAGTTGCAAATCTCAAATACTAACTCCAATTTTTCAAACCAACAGAGTAGTCCTACTGCTCATTTAGTTCCTTTGAATGAGTTTGGCTTGCAGTCCATGAAGGACTTAAAGGTGCATGCTCTTTGTCCTACAACGAATTTAGATCAGGTCTTTGGAATTTTGAATAAGTGTTACGACTTTACTAGAATGACAGAACGATAATGTTAGGAGTAAATTTGATATTTCTTATCGATCGGAGCGGTGTGCGGATTGAGGTTAGGATTTGCAAAAGCATCATCCACATGCTGATTGATTAGGGTTGCCCGCTCGGCTGGGGTCATATTGATGGTGCCACGACCACATCCACGTCCTAGGCCATTTCCAGACATTCTTAACAATCACAACATACAAAAATAAGCAATATGCAACATATCTACTTCATTTGAGTACAAGTAATTAAAAGAATTTAGCACACACAACTAATAAGTTCAAATAATAATTTATGATCAAATAAATTGTAAGTACGCGTACAATTAATCAAATCAAACACTAAAATCCAAATGCATCAGTCCGATGGGGAACAACCCTTCCCATCTAGGTGTGAAAAGAATAAAGTCCAATGGAATAAAAGAAATAATGAAATGAAAGGAATAAGCAAGGAAATCAGTGAGAATCGACAGATCCATTGCTGTTTTCCGCTTCGTCATCAGGCTGATCCCCGGGTTCTTCTTCTGGCTCTTCCTCTAGGTCTTCCTCCTCTGGTGCTTCTTCAGGTTCTTCTTTAGGATCTTCTTCTTCTTCGGGTGCCTCTTCTAGTTCTTCCTCAGGGTCTTCCTCTACTTCTTCGGGTACCTCCTCTTGTTCTTCCTCTACTTCAGGTGTTGCTTTTGGTTCGGGTACTGCATTCTGAGCGAAGATGTGAGATTCCAAATTTTCTAGTCATTGGTCACCGCTATCAGCCCGCCCGAACAGTCCATTAAAAAGATCCACCAGGTCTTTGTAGTATCCCACGAAGTTATCGAATCGAGTCCTGAGTCGTTCGAGTTCCTCCGTAGTCTTGCTCCATGTTTTCTTCAGTTCTTTGTTTTCCTTCTTGATTTCGGCCACACGCTTATGCTCCAAATGTGTTGTGGTTGCCAAAGCAGCTATGGGCTGCTCTAGAGGGCAAGGAAGTAGTGGTAACGTAGGGGCATTAGGGTCCCTACAAGGAGTAGACCTAGTACGAGGTCAGTTCTCGGGAGGTGGGGGTACATTCTTCTCTAGGATGAGATCAGTTATGTACTGAGGGTAACACTCCCACCTATGAACCGATGGATACTCAGGTAATGCAAAAGGTTGATCGTAATCGAGTCTCTCATTATTATTATAACGTAATGGCCAAACGCATGGGTTTTCTGAGGAAGGAACATGATCATAGTAGATAGGCCTTTTGCCTCGAGAAGATGATGAAGGCGCTGAAGATGATAATGCCATTTCTGCAAAGAACCGCTCACAGGAATGAGCAACGTCAAGAATCCAACAAGTAAAGCAAACAAGGAAGACCAACGAACAAACTAATCGTGTCTATATGCGTGTAACTAAGGCATCATGCTATAGTCTAAATGCAATGCAAATAAAATGCAAATTTAATTTAGTTCGCTATAACTATTGGCTCTGATACCAATCTGTCACACCCTCAATTTTCACAAACGGGGTAATACCGTTAGGTGTGACATACAAGGATATTAGCCATTAGATACACCAAACGACACAATATTTACAAAACAAAATTTCCAAATTAAATAAAGTTTCTTAAAATCAGAATTAAATAAGAAACATGAAAATAAGTTGTGGAAGCATATAAGTTTATGATTCAAATGGCGCAAACACGCGCACACCAAATAAATATCATTTATAGAAAAATGTAGATTGTTCATTTGACTCTACGATGATGAATGCAGTGCGAGATGTTCCTATTCGTGCGCAACTTAAGAACCTGAAAGAAACATGCTAAAGTGTCAACACAAGGTTGGTGAGTTCATAGGTTTATCAGAAAACAGTAAATAACAATAATAAAATCTAGATTACGTAATCAAAGCCTATAAGTAGGTAGCTAGCCTACAACAAGTCACTATGTTTATGAATTTTATGACCGAGCTGACAGTAATAATATAATGAATGCCCCGGCTGTGGATACCAGACCACAACACTGTAAAACAAGCTAACCATTCACCCGTTTGACCGCTAGTCAAACCAGCGCGACTAGCCTGGGTGAGGTTTGTCAAACCCAGTAGATCTACTAACAATCACCTCGCTAATACCATATTAACGGTCTGAAGAGGCGTAGTGGTATGACAATAGTAAACTTGTATATGTAGTATTACTAATCTAAAGCATTGTATGTTTATGAAAACAACATGTTTCTCTCCCCCAAAAGAGAGTATAGTATGAAAGTGGGGCTGAGAACTCACCTTGAATGCACAACAACAAAGTAATGTAAGCACAAAAGATTTGGGTCTCCGATTATCCTGAATTTTATTTAATATACAATTAATATTAAATACTAATAACGTGGTCGTACGGTTTTATATTCTCGGTTCGGGTTTACACTAGGGATCAACATTCACACAAACATGCATCAACTCCCATACATAATTACCATAACCACCCTCATAATATATATAAATATCATACACACATATAATATTCTACATGCGCGCACACAATATATATATATATATATATATATATATATATATAAACACACTACACCAACCTATGCCTAAACTTACATACACACATACTAGAAAAATAGCGAAGGAACAACACAACATATTCACATTACATACATGCACATCGCATACAACACACATGCATAAATACCCATGTATGAACACATATATACATAAATTACACACTGCCGAGGGCCCAACTACAAATCTATATGTATATATATTGCAAAACAAATACATATATGACTACACCCTCGGCTATTTCCCCTTGCCAACAACAACCATACATAACCGATTACATATATAAAACTATATACATAATGTAGAACAATATTTTGTATATGCGCACTCACACCAAGATTTCCAACTGCACCCTGCACAACCCTATACGTAAACAACACATATGTATAACCAAAACATGTATAAGTATAACGTCCCGAAACCGGCACTACACACAAACATAACAACTGTACCCACTCGCCCGACAGAAAACACACACACACACACACGAGTAGAACACTTATGCACGAAATGCAAGAACATAAACCAAGGTTACAACTGAAACCATAATTGAACAACAAAAACTGATTACACAGGTTAAAGAACTTACCGATAAAGAACGTACCGATAGACGATAAGTCACGAGTCACCACGCGAATCGCTAGAACCGCAATCGTCGAGCAAGGTTACAAAGGGTGCTGCAGTGAGGATGCTGGTGTGAAAGGGCTGCCATCTAAGGAGAAAAGGTTTTGCTAAGGTTTCAAGGTGTGAACTGAAGGGAAAGGTTCACGGCCGCACACACACATTACATTAGGATTAGGGTTTGAGAAAAAAAATATAACTGATAGAGAGAGATATGGGAGAGTCAAGGTATATAATCCACGTGAAGAAAGGAAATTCGGCTGTGGGGTGTATACGTGCAATCCAAGAGGGTTGGTTGTAGATAAAAGGTTTAACATTATTATTCAATTATTAAATTTTAGAAGGTGTAATTTAATTTATGATTAGCATTAGTAGCATTTCATGTGAGGTTAGTACTTTTATAGTTATTTTAAATTTTACAAAAGTATGTACTTCAAGAATAAAATAATTGCGTAGAGTTAATGATGTTACCCTGAAACACGAGGTGTCACATCATCCCCTAGTTGAAGGAATTTTCGTCCCGAAAATGAGAACATTAAGCTCGACAAAGAACACGAGATTCAACGATCTATAACGTATATAGAATTGGGTTTTTGTAAATTTAGAACAAAATTAATGAAAAGAATCATAAGGTTTCGACAGAGTTGCGACATATTGCACCTGTTTGACCTCGAGTCGTACAAGGCTTATCACACCCAGTTGTACTACCCAAGATTTCCCGCTAGTTACCATGATTAAAGATCGGAAAGTGTGAGGACTATTGAAGGTATTAAGCACTATGTTAAAACATACACAACTTATAATAATAAAACAACGTTTGAGTACAAGTATGCTACCTCCCCCAGAAGACGGTTTATAAAAATAGAGGGGCACGAACGCACCTGGTGTATAATGATAATGAATAAAGAGACTCATGATAGGTGCAAAGACAACCCTTCAAAGGTTACCTAGATCACACAAGTACATAAATACGTGTACACAAAAAACTTAACAACCCTAGGTTAACCTAGTTGACCCCTTTGACCAGTTGGTGACATATTAGATGGAATATTGTTTAATCATGCAAATCAACTTATCATACACGGATATCATGTAAGTTATTCACGTGCATCACATCATCAACCCAAGTTCTAATTAGGTCATCATACCACATTAGATAATCATACACTCATGCAAATCTCAAATAATCATCATGCTCAATCAATATAAATACATCACATCAAACAATTTATACGTGAAGTCTAATCATGCACTACATGCCATGTGAAGCCACCCACGACCTTACATCCTAAACCCTGCCAATCCTATTAAGTAGGGGCCTCAGATTCACATGCGTGTATGATAATCATAATCACATTACTAGTATACATAGTGACAACCAATTCCAAACCCAATCATGATCTCCTAAACACTAACTACAATTCATTACCATGTATGATCATCAAACCTAATTTTCTTACATGATCAACCAATCTCCATATAACTCAATATTCATATTCCATCATAATAAACATCATCAAAAATCATTCTAACATGATCCTAATATCATAAGCATACGCAAATCATCACATCCAAAGTTCTACAAAAATAAAGTTTCCCTTTTGGGAACGTAATACCCAAAAGTGATTTAGCATCTAATTCAATCATAATTTCAAAATTATATACCTAATCAAGTTCATAGCATTCATTTTAACATGCTAATCACCTACAAAACATCCAAATTCCCAAACATCATACACAAAAGTTTATACTTTTAGTAAGTCATGATCAACATCACAATTTCATGGATTTTCTTGTACAATTAAATTAAACTAACATCTAAGTATTACATCTAACATCTTAGCATCATCAAATCATGAATTTCTAGAACAAAAAGTTTCCTCTTATGGCAATGTATGAACTAGATGATCAAACCCTAGATTTCTTGCAGAATCAACATCATTCAACATTCATACCACCTAACTAACATCATATTAACATCTAACAATCATCAATTTCATATTCTCATAAATAATTTCGAACTAGGGTTCATCATGAATCAAAACTATGAAAACCTGATGAAATCTAACCTTATGAAAACCAGATGAAATCTAACCTTTAAGCGTGTAGAAATGAAGAATTAGACTTGATAACACCTTGCAACCAATTGGGACTAATCAAAATTGACTTGTATGTGCTTGTTCTAGCTCAATTTCGAAAATAATGAGGGGTTTGTGTTACGACCGGTTAGGTACGGAGTACTAACTGATTTACATGTATACCAAACCAAATAGTGCGGAATCCTATTTGATTGGCGATCCAATTAGTGAGAACGCAAGTATAATCGATCTAAGAATGAATCAAAACGGCAAGAACGATTGCAAGTTGATTAACTGCGATCTATGAACTTGGAACAGGTGTTCTTGAGTCTATGGACGGCTATGGTACGATTATGTGTGTAGGTATTCGAAGTATTCCATTTTTCCACGAATTAAGTGGTATTTATAGGTTAGGGTTTTCCATATGGTTCAGTCGTGCGACTGAAGCATGCGGTTGATCCATCTGCACGACTAAAAGACTAGTGCGACTGAGTCAATCTCATGTTACAATCGTGCGACTGGTCTATTAGCATGAAGTATTCATGCGTATGGTCCATTAGCATGGTCCATTCGCATGAGAATTTCACAAGATTAAGTTTAAACATGTTTCTCAATCATTATTGACTAAGAACTATGTAAACAACCACAAACATATATAGTTAGTTCAATACACAATAAACAATGAAATATTAAACATTATAAGCATCAACCACACATTTTATTTCATTCATACCCATTCAATTACATATACGTAAGACATGAAAGACATATTACATTAAGCTCCTAAACTAGGTACATAAGTATCAACAAACTCCCCCTTGGACCTAGTTTACATCAATGTCTAACATTCTTCATCAGCTCTTCAAATTTCTTGTACTTCTCCTCCCTTGTAACTCCTGCATGTATTTCGAATGCAAATCAAAGTCTTATCACATTCTGAATTTGGAGGGCTTGTACTATATCTTGCATGTCATAGAACAGTGGCCACTTGTATAAAGTGTAGACATCATCAGCAGACAAGTTTGTTAGCCACATTGGGTCAAATACCCTGATAGTTTCCATATTTCCTTCTCTGTTCAGAACTATAACCGCCTCACCTGTTCTCCAATCATAGTACCACCACTTGAAGTGTGGAGTGAAGTCCTGAGGCATTTCCCATAGAAGGGTTCTTGACATCGTGCGCAGAGGATTCCACTTCAGCATTATCTTTGGCTTTCCAGTAATGGAATCAACATCAGACTGTCTGATGTACCTCGTCGTTGTTGAGGTTTGAATTTGACCCACCTGGTGTGGTACTCTTTCTTCAATGCAGCCTCAAACCAGCCTTACATCTTCTTTGGGTTAGCATACAACAACTTCAGTTTGGTCAGCTGGTTGAGCTCAAAACCAGGCAAAGTCTTTAGATCGTGTGGGAATCTAAAGTACTCTATACCCTTCTCTCTCTTCACAAAATGCACATTAAGATCCTCATAATAGGCCCACAATATAATCTTTCCAGACACCTTCAGATGCTTCTTCACTTTGTAGAGCTTGATGTAGGCACTCTGCTTTGTAGCAGTGCGTTGGGCTCGGATCTCTGCAAAAGAAGCCGCCCATTCAGCCTTTTTGATGTTGACATCGGCGTCTGAGGCTTGGGCTTGATCTTTATTCTTCTCGGACTCTTGATCCATCTCATCGAGTATCTCAAACGTATCACTGACAAGTGTATCACCCAGATTGGGGACCATATTTCCCTCATTGTCAGCATACTTTGGATAGTGCTCCACAGTGATGTCCTCGATCTCGATCTCATTTATGTCATTCAGCTCATCGTCACTCGAAACTTCAAAAGTCGGAGCGTCCTTGACAATCTCGTCCGGATTGAGCCGGAACATCTTAGCAAGTTGCTCATCCGTAAGGTCATGAATGATTTCTCCTTCTTCAGGAGTATAGCTTACTGACCTTTGGACGATCCCTTGCAAATCAAGAATCATTGTGAGTTGAGACTTGAT
>BJCM01233876.1:0-10462 GCA_018326385.1 Flaveria bidentis
AAATATCACTTTATACGTGACTGTTTTGAAAAGCAATTAATCGATGTTGTTAAAATTAATACGTATTTTCAACGCGCCGACCTCTACACAAAAGAAATTGATAAACCGAGGTTTTTATATCTTTTAGAGGTTAATGGCGTGAAAAAGAAAAGTGATGTGATTCTAGAAGACGAAAGTGCGTAGTGCGGCAAGTTTTTTAATTTCCTGTCTATTAAAATCCAAAGACACAAAATGATTTTCGGTTTTAAAATTTTAGGGGGAAAATAGTTTAATTTAATATTACATTAGTGCAACATTTATTTACTTGTAAAAACAAGGAGGATGGCAGCTTAGCTAAAAGAAATGAAATCAAATCTGTGATTCTGATTCAACGTTTATGGAAAATAATAGTACACGGGGAACAAATTGTTTAAGACATTAAAAGAATTTAAATGATTAAGATGCAAAATTCAAAGTATAAATCTGAGAAGTCTAAGCAAAATAAAAGGAAAAATAATAGTAACACTAGTCTGCTACTGAGGTAACATAGAGAAAGTAGACCTAGAGATTGCTAGTTCATCATATGATGTGTTAGTAGATTCAACAAAATAGATGAGCAGACCTCATTGGTGATTTAAATGCAAACTAAACTATTCAACTTGCTGTGGGTTCCCATCTTATCCCTTGTTAACACAATCAACGCATTTCAAATAAGGGGTGACGAGCAAAATAAACGCCACAAATGTGTGTAGACGACCATAAAAATGCGCAAAGCACATGGAAAAATGCTAAATGCAATCAAGCTAATAACTTATGTTGTTGGTGCGTTATGTGCAAAAAGAAAAATAAATGCTCTAACAAGAAGATAGGTTGTGTGCCCCTCTGCTGTGTGGTGCACTGACCTGAGGATAAGCATAACCTAAATATTCTAGAATTCATTGTTGTGTGCACCTCTCTGCTATGCGATGGCACTGACCTGAGGCTTGACATCTCTTTGAAAGCTCTTAGAATAGTTTCTTCTTGATAGATACCCATAGACCGCTCAAAAATCTCCTAAGAAATGTTGATTACCATATATGTGTGGGATCCATAAATGCTTGTTGAAATAATTAAACCTAACTCATCACCAATGTGAGTCAAAAATTTGTGTATGGATTTAAGTGGACAAATATACTGACAATCATCATGAGCTGCAATTCTTAACAGTCAAAATCATTATGTGCATCTTATAGCTCTAGTATGATTTCCTAAAATTGCTATTGACTCTCAGCCAAAACAAGAATCTAGCATCAAAATGTTTTATTAAAATGTTCCAAATGATTCTGATATACCTATATGATTCTATAATTAATCATTCAAGAAATGATCAAATTAACTTGAAGCTGTGCTGTTCAGGAAGAAAATTTGTTAGACGTTTTTCTAATCAAAAACACAAAAATATGTCATGTTTTGTTTTTAATTTCAAGTTATTTGTCTATTTTTCTAGTCTTTTGTTAGGTAAAATTCAGACTACACAACTAGATTTAATCTATGAATCACTCACTTAAAATGGTCATGTCTGAGGTGATCAAATGGTTTTAAATTAAAAGAATCACGTCTAAGGTGATCAAATAGTCTTAAATTAAAAGGATCACGTCTGAGGTGATCAAACTGTCTTCAATTAAAAAGGTCATGTCTGAGATGATCAGTGTTCATAATGTAATATATCAAAAGGTAAAAGTTTAAGGGTATGAAAGTGTATAAGGTCAAAACCATAAGTATGAGCCAATCAAATAATTGGACCATAAGTTTAAGTCAATCGCACAATTGGACCATAAGTATGGACCCAGTCACATGACTGGACCATGAATATGGGGCATCCATGCGATTGGACCATAAGAATGAACCAATCGCACGACTGGATGAGGAAGTCAAAGCCAGTCACACGACTGAACCCCAGTCGCACGAATGGAGCATGTGTATGGGTCCAGTCGCACGACTGAACATTAAAACAATATAATAGAGGGGTGAGTCGGTCGCATTTCTCACCACCCTTCAAAGCTTTCAAACTTCTTTTATACGCAGACACTCTGCCCACATCTCCTTTATCTCGATTACTTGTTGATTTTGACTCTAACGGTTGTGCTAATCATCTACAGGTATTGTGAGAGGGAAATCAAACAGAATGAATTGTGAAATCAAACCCTAAATGATCGAATTGATTAAAATCAATAAATGCGTAGAACTCTTCAAATAGACCACTTAAACGCACATAATCATTGAAATAAAGGACATTAAGTGATATTTAGAGTCCCTACGAATCTAATGAGTCTAAACACAATGTCTAACATCAAGTTTTGACCAAGATTCAAGGTTGGATTGTGGAACAGAGTCATATGCGAATAGACAATCCGAATGAACTTCAGTCACATGATTGAGACAGGCGTGTGATTCAATCACACGAATGAATCATTCGGTGACTCAGTCGCACGACTGACTCAACCGCATGGCTTATTCTACGACTAAGTTCAGTCGCAAGCTCAATTGCCTGACTGAACTCAATCGCAGGCTCAATTGCATGACTGAACTCAGTCGTATGGTTCAATCGCACGATTGAACCAGATTGATCAAAAACAGTTTAACTTCCAACTATCATCTCTTATCCCTAAATCTAATGTTTATGTTTCTTGTGTTATAGCAACATGGCTGAGAGATGGACTATAAGCACTAAGCACAACATCTGTGCTCATCTGGATGCTACATCTCAAACGCTTCTGAGTTCACTGCGATTATTGCCTTCCTTTGTATATCAATATAGATCTATATAGATCTATTTCTACCCCATCCACTCCATATAGATCTATTCAGCAGGCATTTTGGGAAGGTGCCTCAGTTGAGCGATCGGTTGAGCCTTACCGTATCCGAAGCTCTATCTTTGGAGAAGACATTGAGATCACTAAAGACGACTCGAGGAGGGTCTTGGATCTGGGGGAAGATGGAGCACATCCAACCAATCTCCATCCACTAACTGTTCGTGGATGCTTTCTGAGGATCAAGTACGCTGGTGACATCAATGATGGCGTACTGAACAAGAGCAACATGTGCCCTCAGTTCAAGTATTTGGCACATGTGATCCTCAAGTGCATATCCTCCAGGCGTGGAGGATTTGAATAGATGTCTGACCAAATCCAGAATGCATACGTTGCACTTGTACTGAATCACCTATTCGGTTTCTCCCACATGCTCTGCTCGTATCTGATAGAGAACATAGAGGCCAAAGGCAAGGAATGCTTCTGCATGTATCCACAGTTTCTGCAAATGATCATCAATGAGAAGCTTCCTCTGCTGCCTAAGGAGAAGGATGATGCGGTTACGTTAGAATTATTGGATGATACGACACTGGGTCGGATGATGGTGTACCAGAGGAAGCAATTGAAGCCCCCGGTCAGGAGACTGTTTGGCCATCAGGTACTTCTTCTATATATCTTCACCACTTCCACCTAGTACTTCTTCTGCTCCAGGTGGATCTGAGTAGGCTGCTATCCACTTACACTTTCTGATAGATGAAGAAGAAGAGTCAGATGATGAGCCTCTCGTAAGGACCATCGGGAGCCGGGTCGTGGCCATCGACAAAGGGATCAAAGCGGTTGGTGGATGCCAGACTGAGTCAAGGGGTGATGCTACTGATGTCACTGATCCTTCCTACACCCCTGACCAACCCTGCCAAGGGGGAGCGCCTATGGCAAAGGGCTCCAGGAAGAAGAGAATGGCTCAACCCCATGGTGAAAAGAGTAAAAGGCCGAGGTTTACTTTGATTACATCTTTTGCCACAGCCACCACCACTGCCATAACCACCACCACTATCACACCACCTACCACCACTACCACACCTCCGACCACCACCACCATAGCTACTACTACCCCCACCACTTCACCCACCACCACTATCACTCCACCCATCACCACTACCACAACCACAGCACCATATCCCACTCCGATTCCACCTCCTATATTCACCACATCCACTACTACCACCACCAGTCACCAAGCAGGTCCCTCCACCCAATCTACATTCACAGCTGGACCAACTCTACCCCATATCAGGTTAGAAGAACAGCTTGCTAACCTCAACAACATTGTGCTAAGGCTGCTTGCCACTGATGAGCTAAGGGCTACTTAGCTAAACAAGATAATGGAAGTGAATGCAGCCCAGGCTAAGCAGATCGTGCAGCTTAGCAAGAAGAGTGCTCAGTACGAGAGGGAATTAGGCCAAGCCCACCATGCGCTTACAAGTTAAATGAGCTGGTGTTGGCGTCGGTAAAGAAGATTGAGGAGTTTGAGAAAAAGAACAAGAGGATACTCCTAAAGCTCAAAGGATCAAAGCCTGAGCCATTAAAGATCAAGGATGGTAATGATGGTGGTGATGATGATGATGAGGATGAAGATGACTTTAAGGAGGAAGTTGGTGAAGGAGGACCGAGTGGTAAAGATAGAGAGGACGATGATGATCAGGAAGGTGATGTTGCTGCATAAGACTCTACTCAAGCCCAAGAGAGGCGGACTAAACAAAGTCAAGATCTAGGAGCCTCGTCCTTAGCTCCTCCAGTAGATGAACCAAAAGATCAAGACAAAAATGAAGCTCAACAGACAGACGAGTATGATGTCCAACCCCTTCAGCAGGTCAAAACTCAATTAACCATGATTCTTGAGTTGCAAGGGATAGTCAGGAGATTTGTGAGCTACACTCCAGAAGAGGGAGAGATCATACATGACCTAACGGACGAACAGCTTTCTGAAATATTCAAGCTGAATCCTGACGAGCTGGTCAAAGATGCTCCAAAAGTTGATGTGGCAAGTGATGATGAGCTGAACGATATAGATGAAATAGAGATAGAGGATGCCATTGCTGAGCATTATGTTGGATTCTTTATGCCCAAGACACATAGAACAATGATGTGGTTAGTATCTTATGATCCAAGTCGGATCATACCCAATAACAAGCATAGCAAACACCAAATAATATTTAATTGATGATATGATCATGCAATTAAATAAATACACCAATTTATAAAATGGGTTTTCTATATAAGTTGCATATGAGATTGAACAACTTATAGGGATACTTTGTTCATGGATATTATTTGTAATGTTGTTTAATTTAGTTAAATAACATCAAATAATATAAGTGTGTATGAGTTATATTATTAAAAGGTTAATTATATAACTAATATAACAACTAGTTTATAAAATATTGGAGATTGGTTTTGGTGGGAGAAACCCCATTTCTTAACATTTTCGGCCGCCCCTTTATGGGTGTGTGTCTTAATTGTTTTGATGAACCATTCTCCAAGAATAAGCCACACACTCAACCTCTAACACTCTCTCTCACATATGCAAGAACCTCAAGGCAAATCACTCTCTAATCTAGAAGTGGATCTCGACTGAAAAGGGTTTTCAGCAGCCTTTGGATCTTGGCTGAAAAGGGTTTTCAGCAGCCTTTCAAGGTTCGTTTTGGTGGTAAAATCCTAGCAACATAGGTGCTTGCTTGATGCTTGTGGGTATGGATGCTTGAGGACACCTTCCCTTGGTGTTTTGGTCATTCAAGAACCTCATAATCTTCACTGAAAATCGTTTTTCTGCAGCTCCACAAACGGTAGTTTGTATGTTATGATTTGGTTGTTTCCCTTTCTTGATAGCTAGTTCATACACATATAAATGATCCTTATGTTCTTGGGTTTGTTGTTGTTATGATATGAACCTCATTTTTCAGATTACAAATGAACATACTAAGGTTTTATTCCACTGCGTTTTCATAGTTTAAATGGTTAAACTACTTTGATTTCGTCCAACAAACCCAACACATTATCCATAGTACACTGATCCGGAAGGACATGTTATCCCCAACTTGGGTGAAACATTTGACAGTGATACTTTTGAGAAGTTAGAAGAAGTAGAGAAAGAAGAAAGCACAACCCAAGCTTCGGACGCAAACGTTGATATCAAGAAAGCTGAATAGGAAGCTTGTTTTGCAGAGATGAAAGCTCAACGCACACCACCAAAGCAGAATGCCTACACAAAGCTCTACAAAGTCAAAAGACATCAGAAAGTGTTAGGCAAGATTATTGCGTGGGCGTATTTGGAAGATTTGGATGTTTATGCTGTGAAAAAGGAAAAAGGAATCGAATACTTTAGATATCCTCATGATGTGAAGACTCTTCCTGGTTTTGAGCTCAACCGACTGGCATGCTTAGATTTGTTTTATGCTAATCCAAGAAAGATGTCAGGTTGGTTTGAGGCTGCATTAAAGAAGGAATACCACACCAGGTGGGTAAACTTCAGACCTCAACAACCAAAGAGGTACATCTGAAAGTCTGAAGTGGACCCCATATCCGGAAGACCTAAAGTTTTGCTGAAGTGGAGTCCTCTGCGTACGATGTCAAAGATTCCCTTACGGGAAATGCCTCAGGACTTCACTACCCACTTCAAATGGTGGTATTACGATTGGCGGACGGGTGAAGCGGTCATAGTTCTAAACAGAGAAGGAAAAATAGAGACTATCAGGGTATTCGACCCAATGTGGCTTACAAACTTTTCAGCTGAAGATGTCTACACATTATACAAGTGGCCACTATTCTATGACACGCAAGATATTGTACAAGCTCTTTAGTTCCAACATGTCATAAGACTCTACTTTGCATTTGAAATACAAGTAGGAGTTACAAAAGAGGAGAAGTACAAGAAATTCGAAGAAAATGTGAAGAGTTTTAGACAATAGAGTAAACTAGGACCAAGGGGGAGTTTGTAGATACATCATGTTCCCAGTTTATGAGCTTTTGTGTAATAGTCTTTCATGTCTTACACATATGTAATGAATTGATTCAATGAAATATAATATGTGGTTGATGCTTATTAATGTTTATTTATTTCATATTATTATTGTGTTGAGTATAATTCATATGTATGAGCTAGGGTAAACTAGGACCAAGGGGGAGTTTGTAGATACATCATGTTCCCAGTTTATGAGCTTTAGTGTAATAGTCTTTCATGTCTTACACATATGTAATGAATTGATTCAATGAAATATAATATGTGGTTGATGCTTATTAATGTTTATTTATTTCATATTATTATTGTGTTGAGTATAATTCATATGTATGAGCTAGGGTAAACTAGGACCAAGGGGGAGTTTGTAGATACATCATGTTCCCAGTTTATGAGCTTTAGTGTAATAGTCTTTCATGTCTTACACATATGTAATGAATTGATTCAATGAAATATAATATGTGGTTGATGCTTATTAATGTTTATTTATTTCATATTATTATTGTGTTGAGTATAATTCATATGTATGAACTTATTATGTAGGTTTGAAGTTATTGTACATAGTTCTTAGTCAATAATGATTAAGAAATATGTTCAACCTAGTCGGATGAGTATTCATGCTAATGGACCATACTTACGGACCATACGCATGAATACATCCTGCTTATGGACCAGTCGCAACTGAACCAGGAGACTGGATCGGTCGTATGATTGAGACATAAGATTGACTCAGTCGCACGACTGAACCTTCAGTCGTGTGTATGACTCAATCACATGATTCAGTCGCATGACTGAACCATGCTAATGGTTTAGTTGTACGAATGGAAAATACAAACCTATAAATACCAATTAATTCATGGAAAACATAACAATTGATATAACATTTTGAATACACAAACCCTAGCCGTCCAGAACGTCCAAGAAAGCCAATCCAACTTCAAAGTCCGTTCTTGATCGATTCTTACTCGTTCTTAACGTTTACTTTATTCTTACATTGATCAGGTTAACGTTCTAACTAATTGGATTGCCAATCAAATAGGATTCCGCACTATTTGATCTGGTTTCATGCATTATCAGTTAGTATTCTGTACGTACACGGTCCTGACAGCAAAACAATTAAAAGAAATTAACACTGATAGATCAATCGATCTAAATCAATAAGCACTTGGCTCTTATACCACCTATGAATCTACGAATCGCAAGCAGAAATTATCAGTGTTAATTTTTGAGTGAAGTCAATGTTTGCGGAATCAACATTAACTTTGTATAATTGTTTTTGATTATTTAATATCAATAATAATGATTAATCATTAAGACGAACACAATAAGAAGAACATAACTAATAATCAAACAAAAATAGTTAAATCAAATGTATTTCATTAAAAGCTGTTAATGATTACAAATGAATAAACAATGAATAAATACAAAATTGGTTTGAATTTATTGATGTTGATGTGACGGCTACTAGGGTTTGCATTTGCATGATTTGATGTTTGGTTGTTTGTGATCATGTGTCTACTTGTCGTAGTCGCCATCATTTTGATGTAAAACATAGGATCCATATATATAGGCATGTGTTTTTCAGTTAAAGAAACACCGGATCTCTTGGGATTTGAACAGCTTTCTTGTTGACTTGTTGACTTGAAACACTTGTATTGTCAAATACAAGTGTTTGGACTACGCAGAAATATGGTCTTCCATTGATGTTTGTTCTTCCACAAGTCTTGTTCTTCCGAAAGTAATTTGTTCTTCCGAAGGGATCTTCACTTCAACTTCAGAGCTGGTTGTTCATTTTTCAGAAGATCTTCGGATGATTGAATTTGTAAGAAACATATCTACGGAAGAACAAAAATGTTCATCCGTAGATGTTTCTGCACTTAGTCAATTCTAGTAATTGACCAAGTATTATGTTTGTACCTGCAATCATACACAAATCAATACACATATGGGTTAACCTAAATATAATGCATACGTCATAATAATGAATTACAATTGTTCATTATAAATATTGATTAAAGTTCTAAGCCTATAAAAATGATGTAGACCTATAGTTCCTAGATCCAACACACTTCATATTCTCAACACCACAAATACCATGTATCATGAACACACTTACAAAAGAATATAGTTCTGGATATTTATTCATATATGGTATTTCAACGGATATAAACGTATCAATATGTTCAACAGTTGATAATTTGTGCTTGACGTGCATAAATAGACATACATGATAATGAGGCAAGCCATGTTTTTGAAACTTCACAATTTATGCAACTAAAATATTTTGAAAAAAAAAATTAATGACTGTATGTTGTACAAATTTACTTAGAAATACAAAAAATATAATATATCAAAAACTTATAGAATATAAATATGTATATATAATGATTGAATTTAAAAAGTGTTTGCCATACTTGCCTCAACCTTCTCGAGAATTGACTTGTCTTTTAGGTCTTTAATCATCGAATTAAGTTTAATCTTAAAAATACTACATAAGATATCAGGACGGTCTTCCGCTTTAAGCGTTGTGTCTTCCAAAAATCTTTTAACCTCCGGTCATTTGGGGTTGCATGTGATTGTTATAAAAATCTACATATCTATACCACCGACATAGCGACATGACATCAAAATAATTTTCTAACATGTAACATGCACCACCGATAAAAGAGAAAGGTAACATACCACGTTGACCAACACATCAATGGTGAATAAACTACAAAAGTGATCAAAGATAGCGTCTACATTCAAACCTACCATGCTTTTAACTTACTTTCCAACAATCTTCCTTAAATACCACGCAATTCCACCACCATTTTTCTTGATCGCTTTATCTTTATGATCTTTTTGAAGTTTAACCTACACTAGTACTACCTTTGAACCACAATCTTCCTTATATACATAACGGTTCCCTGTTTCTTAGCCGCATGTAATTTCCCATAAGGCTCACTCCTTAACGTCTTTTGTTGATTGCGTATAAAATGTATTCTTTCACTTTCAATCATAGTATACACATCGACCAAAAATTGTTGAAAAAGCCTTCTGTCATTAAAAATCAAAGACAAACCAACAAATCTTTCTTGGATTTGGTAACAAAAGAATTGCCTCATCAAAATAGTGGATCTTTTGGAATTGTTAGACTCTTATATAATTGTATGCGGTACACCTATCCAGTAACCATCTTCACCAGAAGGAAAAAGCATCAAATACTGAAGCACTTGGTATGAAGGATGGAGCTCACTAATACGCTGTAAATTTTCTGCTCCAATCTTTGCATTAATGTCCCTATTTTCAGATGAATTATCAAGTCACTGACTATTAAAGCAACAACTTCTGAGGTAGTTGGCAAGTTACAAGTTCTTCCATCTTCATTCCTTTTTGAAATTAGACACAGCCGTAGATTTGTGGTGGGATTTTTTTAAAACAGTCTTTAACCATTTTATAACATTTAACCAGTTCATTATTTCAATCTAACATATCGTTTAGTTTTTCTATGATCTAATAATCCATTATGTCTCATGATGTTGATTTATTGTTGGATTGCCTAATCCAAGCATGTAAATTGTTAGTTGAAAACCTAATATATAATTATGAAATGTAAAAAGTTTTAAATCTTAAACTACAAGAGGTTGGAGGACATACCCAAATACCCAAATCCGCATTGCTGTTTGCGACTTCATTGTCA
>BJCM01233877.1:0-14706 GCA_018326385.1 Flaveria bidentis
ATATATATATATATATATATATATATATATATATATATATATTCGTATAGGATGACATCAGTTTCCATAATGCAAACGGATTACCGTTTACCGAAAATTCTACATCCATCTAGCCCAAAATATGCAACGAATATATCAAACAAATATCCAAAATATTGTAAAACATCCTCCTCCTGTGTTATCTAAACAAACTTACCAAATATATACATATCAGAATATCCCCCAAATCCATACAAAATATGACAATTTACACATCAAACTCCATAAAAATCTTACAGATTTCTATTGCAATCGCATTTAACCCATGATGAATGGTCCATTTTTCAGAAACTACACAAAACAAACACAATAACGATCGTTACCAAAAGTTGTTTCAGTGCCGGTGCACTTTGTTTCCTCTGATCAACTACGAACAACGATGTCGATGTTGAAGGATGCAGAGCTAGTTAAAATCCAGAAGGTGTTTAGAGGATTTATGGTGAGGAAGAGCATGAGGAAGATTGGTGCAATTAGAAATGAGGTTAGTGCGGTTGCGACTATAGGAGGGCTATACAGGACCGTTAGAGGGGATGATCATTTACAACATAAACACACAATGAGAAGAGTTGTTTAAGAACACTTAACAGAGTAAATAGGGAACTGGTAACACATTGGTTTGATACTTAGAACACAAGCAAAATATGAGACAAACCAAGAACAAACAACACAAGTATATAGTTTTCAAGAATGTTGTATATTGCTTTCAAGTTCTTTTTACAAGTGTTAAAGCATGAGAGAAAGTTAAAGGACCTGAGATACTTTATACTACATCCTATAACTGGCCATACTTAGAAGGCCAGCTCAAAACATTTGAACTAGACAACAAAAGCAAATGTAAAGTCATCAGACATATTGCCTTTTGACTTGTGACTATGAGATGCAATAGCTCACATCCTAATATATTACATAAAAGATAAAAGTACATAAACCTCAATATACAGTTACCAAAAGCATGGACCTTTTCACAAACTTGTGAAAGTTGGTGAGTCAACTGAGTTGCAACGAAAAATGGTCCAGCTTTATGGGAAAGTGCATTAGATAAAATATGTGTTCAAAAGTCTTTGGAAGAAATTTGTCTTCACTTCTTGGCTTTGGAAAACTTTGTCTTTGAAGCTTCGGAAGACTTCACTTTTAGCTTTGGAAGATGTTGGTCTTGGCTTTAGAAGATTTTACACATAGAATATTTCTAGTGCATTGTGTAAAACTTCTGAAGCATTTATACTATGTACTTTAGTGCATGCATGCAGGAAAGACTTTGGATGCTTTGAGTGCATCATCCTTACATAAAACCTTACAAACTCCCCTTAGGCTGATACTACCAAAACATTTGAAGACCTTAGATGTTGATAATCCTTATTATGATGATGACCATATCCTTCTTCATTAGATGGTCAGGATCACTCAGACTTTCATATTGTCTTCTAATCTTAAAGAGATCATGAAAAGATAGATTGAACATGTCCTGTCATGTGTAGACATCTTCAATACCTTGATCTCTGATTACATTCCATATCTCTGGATTAGTAGTATAAGTCCAAAATAAGTTGGGTCTCTCTAATGCAAGAGGAGCTACTTGGATTGGAGTTTGTTGATATACCTTTTCATGCATTCTCTGAGGATGATCTAATTCATCCTGAGGCTTGAAGGTGGATGACTCTGACTTCTTCTTCTTCTTTGACTTAGGTCTAGAAGCCACCCTTTTCCTCCTCTTTAAAAACTTCAACCGAGAAGACTAGCTTGCAGCACCTTGTTGTTCAGTCTTGTCTTCTCAGTTGGGTCTATCTCCCTCACAGGTTTAGAAGAAGAGGGAGTTTGACCCTGCTGTAGATCAGAAGATGAAGCTTGCTGAGACTCAGTATGAGGTCCAGGGTGTGCTGTCTAAAATGTTTCAACCTTAACCTCCACTCCTTGAGGGGCTTGATATGGTGGGGAGTGTAAATCAATGAGCTCTCCTCTTTTAATCTTTTGCTTGATCACCCTTATGTGCTCATCCATGGTGGATAGTGACATTGTGCTAAGTCTCCTTTCGGAGAATCCATATAGCTTCACGAAGCTCATCATCCTCTGCCTATCAGCAAACTTCTTTTTACTCCTTTGGATGATGGCTCTTATTTTGGTTGCTTCTTCCCTCATTTTCCTTTTTGTAGCCTTTTGTTCTTTAAGTACTTGAAGTGTAAGTTGTTTGAGGTACTCAAACTCAATGTACTCTAAGGGCAAGGAAAGAAGTGCTGCTACCTGGTAGAGACCTGTGGCACTTAGGTAGTTTAACATGGTTTTCCTGTTAGTTTCTTTATCTACTTGAGGTTCTTATATTGCCATAGTCTCTTGCACAAGGCTTTCTTGAACTGTTAAGAGAGTTAGAACATGTTTGTATATTCTTTTCCATCTCCTTTCTTTTTTGATTTGGAGGAGCAATCTTGCATCCTTTGCTTCTGAAGATCATGTATAAGTTGGACTCATATTAGTTTAAATTATTTACTTTCGATTATAATAGGTCTTTTGTTAGTTTCCTTTTGTATGTATATAGTTTTATGTAGTTTTGTAGTCCAGCGAAACTGTGAGAGAAACTATAGTTTCGCTCACAGTCAGCTGATTAGTTAGCCTGGCAAAACTACTGTTTCTGCCGGGCGAAACTATAGTTTCGACCGTACACTTTCGGTGACAGCGAATCTGTCTGCAAAACTAAGACTGTTATATGTAGATTTGATCTTTTTCATTGTTGGGTAAGCTTGCAAAACCTTAATGGTGAATCATTGTTGCAAGTTACCTCTTCAAAGCAGTTATTACTCATCATTGTGCTTGATGTTATTGATTGTTATGATGTTCATTGTCTTATTTTGAATGAGTTCTTATTGTATTCAATCTTCTATGCTCATTGTGTATGGTTTGTATGTTTGATATTGAACTATTCTTCATCTCATTTGCATAGTAATACGATCTAATGGACCAAGAATTTGTTATCAGAGCCTTAGTGCTCATGATTTGTTGAGTTTTTGGTGGTTTTAGTTCTATCTAGTTTCCATCAATTTTCAGTTCATTATCGGATGTTTTTGATATGGAAATTGATTGAGTTTTGCTTGTTTTCGGTTGTGGAAGCTCTGCTAATCATCAGATCTCAAATTCATTGAGTTTTTGATGATTTCTGATTGATTTTGGGTTGAGAAAGGGTTTAAGGTTCGACCAGTGAAACTATTGTTCTTTCTGCGAAACAATGATCATCTTTCAGTGAAACTATGGATGTTATCAGTATTGAAATCGTTTTCTAGTTGTTCTGCAAAATTAGTCTCTTTGAACGAAAGTTCACCGGTGCTTGTGTTGGCTTAAGAAGCGAAATTGCTACCGAAAGTGATTTTGAACGAAAGTTCAAGCTTCTTTCGTGCGAACTTATCAGCCAAACTAAGCTTGTTGTGACAATTGGCTAGCAAAACTGCTGCCGAAATTGTCAGCGAAATTAGCCTTCTTTGTGAAATTATCAGCGAAATTAGCTTTCTCTGCGAAATTGTCTGCGAAATTAGCTCTCTCTGCGAAATTGTCAGCGAAATTGTCTCTTCTCTTGCCGAAACTACATCTATCCCAGTGAAACTACAATGTCAAAGTTAACATCACTCACTCTTGCCGATCTTGAAAGTGTTGCTCCTAATAGGCCACCAAGACTCATTAGCGGAGACAATTTTGAAGATTGGAAGAGATGTCTCAAAGCTTTCTTCATCTACACTGATCACAACCGATAGGAATTGATTATTTCTGGTCCTCACATACCAACTGTCACTGTTGGTGATGTTGTTTCTCAAAATAAGGACCCGTCTTCTTTCACTAAAAAGAAATACGATGAAAAGCTCTCCTACATTGAACAAGTTAACAGGTTACTAGACTCTCTCCCACCTTAGTGGAGTCTTTAGGTGAGGATGTTAAAGCAAGAAAGAGGGTTCACAGACTACAAGCTGATGGATATTATCAATAAGCTTAAATCCTTTGAGTTGGACATGAAGAGACGGGAATTTAACCAGACCATGATGCCTACATTTGGTTTACTCAAAATGTTGTTTTATTATCATCTGCTGCAGGCTCTCAAATACAGAATTCAATTCAAGGAGGAGTTAATACAAGTAATTTTTCAGGAGGAAATGTTACTCTTGGAAGAGATCAGATTAATTCTAAGGCGAATGTTGAAACTTCAGTTCCATCAGAAACAATGGCTCTTTTTGGAATGTTTGTTCAAAGTTATAAAGCACTTATGGCAGGAGAGTTGAAAGGAAAAGGAATGACAATGGAAGACATGTATCAGGTAGATCCTGATGATCTTGAAGAAACTGACATCCTGTGGCAAATGGCAATGTTGACTCTTAGAGCTCGAAGATTTATGGAGCGCACTAGATGAAAGAACTTCGACGGACAAACTTCTAATTCAAAACTAGGATTTGACAAGTCAAAACTGAGATGTTTCAACTGTAAACAATTGGGACATTTCAAACGTGAATGTCCATCACTAATTGTCACCGATTCCAGCAATTCAGGAGTTCCAAGATTAACAATTGAGAGGGAGAAGGAAGATGTGAATCACAAAAAGGAGACTTCATTGATTTCTAAGTTTGATTGGAGTGCAGAGGTTGAGGAAACAAGGACTGAGATAAATCATGCTTTGGTAGCTGAGTTTGTTAAAGGGAAAGGGAAGGAAGATAGTAAAGATCGATTCGATCCTTCAAGGAATTCAAAGAGGAGTTTGTGTCATTTGTGAATGAGAAAGAAGAGAAAGATGTTAGAATGAGGGCAAGTAAACCTGAAGGTCTAAAGTAAGAAAGAAGTTCATCCACTGGGCAAAGAAAGGATTATGATGATGATACTGTCACCGTTGAGGAAAGCAAGTCAAGTACTCTGGTGTGCCAATGTGAAAAGGCCTTAGCAGCCGAAAAGGTGGTGATGGGACTTCCATATGAGGTAATTCAAGATATGTGTTCATTTGCTTGTAAAATAAGATTATTTGGGATTTATAAAGCTAATCGGTTATTAATTGATAATGAAAAGGATTTAAAACGAATTAATGATGAACTTAAAATCAATGAATCAAAATATATTGTTAAATTAAATGAGGCTTTAAAAGAAAATGATCATTTAAAACGAATCATTTTGGAAAGAAATGTTGAGATTAACACTTTGACTGAAAGATTTGCCCTTGCAGAATTTGAAACAAGCAAACTTTAGTCAAAGTTAGATAAATGGACCATTTCAGGAATGAAACATGATGATCTATGTAAATCTCAACGGGGAGCTAGGATTAAAATGGGACGGGGATATGAAAATGTAAAGGTTTATCCTCCACCTAGTACATACTATTATTCTCCTATGCCTGTTCCTCATCCTTCTAATGATTTAATCAAAACAGATACTGACAGTATGTCTGCAGGTTTAGAGGGTGTTAAATCTAAGCACATTCGTGAAGACTACGACTATGGACCAACTAGTGGGCTTGGATGCACTAGTATTAGTACACCTGATTTTCAGCAGTCTGTTTTAGATCATAAGTCTAGTTTAAATTCTGTCTTTGTTTCTAGTTCTCTTGTAACTGACTCTGTCACATCATGTTCTCATGATGTTTCTATTTCATCTTTAAATTCAGTACATTATGGTAATGTCTTTTGTTTTGGTGATGATAATGGTGTACCTGATCTTTCTACAAAGCCTAACGAGAAAATTAAAACTAATTGTTTTGATAATTCTTCTGTCACCCAATTACATCTTTTACTCCATTAAATATTTCTTTATCCAATAAGAGAACTGCAACTTCATCTGAAGCTAGCACTAGTGGAACTATTTTTACTGGTACTTCAGATGATCATTCATCTATTTCTGTAAATAATAATTCTTGTTCATATAAACTTTGACCTTGTGGCATGTATGCGACATTTAGTGACATTGATTCAAGTGTATCTGAATGTGATGAGGAAATTCACATTGATCATATTCCTATCTCATCACATCACAGACCTACACGCAAACCACACTATTTTTGATGTGGTCAAGAGGATCATCTTGTCAAGAATTGTCCTATATTGCTTCATGGTCATTTAAATAGGAACTACTTTGGAAATAAATTAACACAATTGGTTAATAATTTCTTTTTGCAAAAAATCTGCTTCTTCTAAAGACAAAGTTGTTCAATCTTGGGTTCCTATTCCACCTGGTTAATCTGTTCTTTATTTAATTTCAGGAGTCATCCACTAAGATTGTAAACAGCATGTGGCATGCAGATAGTGGATGCTCCAGACATATGATGGGGTTGAAAGACTTGCTGACCAATTATCGGATTATAAATGGAGGATATGTTGCTTTTGCTGGTGACAAAAAGGGTGGAAAGATGATTGGTCAAGGAGAAGTTTCCAATGGTTCTTTAACTTTGGAGAAAGTCAATTATGTCCCTGAGCTGGCGTTTAATCTCTTGAGTGTTTCTCAAATCTATGATAAAGACATTCCAGTCTTGTTTAAATCTGATGAATGTCTATTTTAAAAATTAGAGATTGATATTTCAGATGGCTTGATTCTTATGCGTGCTCCAAGCAAACATGACACATATATTCTTGATATGAACTCCAGGGAGTCAAAGTCTACTGCAACCTGTCTTCTTTCAAAAGCTTCAGTTTTTGAGTCTCTGTTATGGCATCATCGATTGGGCCACATTAATTTTAAAATAATAAACAAATTAGTCAAAAACAATCTTGTTAAAGGGTTTCCTCCAAAAGATTTCTCTTTAAACGAAAAATGTATGGCTTGTGCCAAGGGCAGACAACATAAAAAATCGCATAAGCCCAAACTTGAAAATAGCATAACCTGTCCTCTCGAGTTGTTACATACTGATTTGTTTGGCCCAATCAGTGTTAAATATATTGTTAAAAATAGTTTTGTCTTGTTTGTACATATGATTTCTGAAGATATTCATGGGTGAGATTTCTTGCTCACAAGGGAGAGGTTGCTGAATTTTTGCAGAAGTTAATACTTTCAATCGAGACAATTAGCAAGAGGTTGCTGATTCTTGATTCATTCTATGCTCAAAAGGGAATTGTGAGACAATTTAGTGCTGCCGGGACACCTCAACAGAATGGTGTTGCTGAACGAAAGAATCGCACTCTTATTGAAGCCGCACATACAATGCTGATAGAATCTTCGTTACCCATTACTTTTTGGGCTGAAGCGGTAAATTGTGCTTCATATGTTCTAAATCGAGTGTTGATTGTCAAAGACAAAATGAAGACTCCTTATGAACTTTTTCATAAAAGGAAACCTTTAATTGACTTCTTTCGGCCTTTTGGTTGTTCTTGCACTCTTCTGAATACTCAATCACAAAAGACAATGTTTGGTGCCGTGTCTGATTAGTGCTACTTTGTCGGTTACTCTTCTTCTCAAAAGGCCTATTGAGTATATAACAAGAGAACACGTATCGTTCAAGAGTTGTTTTATGTTGATTGGCAGGAGTCTAACTCTTCTGATGTTCGATCTGAACCAGCATGGTTCTTTGACTCCGATACTGTGTTTAATTATTTTAATCTTCCAGTTTTTGACGATGATGCGTCCATTCCAAAAACAAATATTATTTCCTCCATCTCATCTCCTGCCCATTCCACCTCTTCAGCAAATGATGCCACTTCAGCTAATATTGGATCATCTTCTCCATCATTTGATCTATCACAAAACCCTGTTTCTACTTCACCAACATCTGTTCCACCACCAACATCTCCTCCTTCATCATCTACATCAATCCTATCACATCCTATTCCATCTCTCTCACCCTCATCTAATCATTCACAATCTATGAGTAAAACTTCTCCAAACATCTTCCCTTTAGACACAGACTTCAAAACTTTGAAAGATCATCCTCTTGATAATGTTATTGGATCAACCTCTGATGGTGTTTGGACGTGGAGTCAATCTGGGTTGATTAATATCTGCCTCTTCTCTTGCTTCATCTCTCAGACTGTCCCGAAAAATGTGCATGCTGCTCTATAGGATCCCTGCTGGGTGGAGTCAATGCAATTGGAGCTTCAACAATTCAGAAAGCTCAAAGTTTGGACTTTGGTTGACCTGCCTCCCAACAAATGCCCAATTGGTACTAAATGGGTGTTCAAGAACAAACCTGATGATCATGGTGTGGTGGTGCGTAACAAGTCAAGATTGGTTGTGCAAGGATTTGCTCAAGAAGAAGGGATTGACTATCTGAAGTCTTCGCTCCAGTCGCCCGTCTTCAAGTAATCAGGATTTTTCTCGCTCATGCTGCTTATAAATAGTTCAAGGTCTATCATATGGATGTCAAGTGTGCTTTCCTTTACGGAGACATTGATGAAGAGATATATGTGTGTCAATTTTGATACATGTGTACCTAGTTTAGGAGCTTAATATAATATGTCTATCATGTCTTACATATATGTAATCAAATGGGTATGAATGAAATACAAAGTGTGGTTGATGCTTATAATGTTTAATATTTCTTTTTTATTATGTGATAATTATAATGAACTAAATATATAGGTTTATGGTTGTTAGTCATAACTCTTAGTCAATAATGATTGAGAAACATGTTCAAACTTAATCATATGAAGAACTCATGCGAATGGACCATGCTAATGAACCATACGCATGAATACTTCATGCTAATGGACCAGTCGCACGACTGAACCAGGAGACTGGATCAGTTGCACGATTGAGACATAAGATTGGCTCAATCACACGACTGAACTTTTAGTCGTGCGGATGGATCAACCGCATGATTCAATCGCATGATTGAACCATGATAATGGTTTAGTCGCACGATTGGAAGACCCTAACTTATAAATACCACTTAATTCGTTGAAAAACGTAACAATTCAAATACCTATGCACATAATCGTACCCTTGCCGTCCAGAGACACTAGAAAACTTGTTCCAAGTTCATAGATCACAGTTGATCGTTCTCTAATCATTCTTAACGTTTCATTAATCATTAGATTGATCTGAACTGTGTTCTCCCTGATTGGATCGCCAATCAAATTGTATTCCACACTATTTGAGTTGGTATGCGTGTTGAATTAGTTAGCACTCCATACGTACACAGTCCTAACAAGTGGTATCAGAGCTTTGGCTCTTGATTTTGCGTGTGATTCGATCGTTTGGTGTAAAAAATTCACGTTTTTCATTCAATATTACCATCTTTTTGAGTAAAACAATGTTTTCGACGTCTCCAGATCTAAAAGTTCATGTTTTTCGGCTTACGGCAGATTAGGGTTCGTAAAAATTCGTAATTTTGTGTCAAAGTACCAAAAACACTTGAATTTTCAAAACCAGCAGCCTTCAGTCGCACAATTGACTCAATCGCATGACTGAACTCATTCGCACCTCCCATACGTACGATTGAACTTAGTCGCACATCCATTCGTACGACTGAACAATCTCATTCACATTGTTCATCCGCATCTGCCCAATCGCACGACTGTTCATCCGCGTTTGTCCAATCGCACGATTGGCTCAACCACATTGGTTCAATCACACGATTGATTCATTCGGACCTCTCCTTTCGCACGAGTGAACAAGTTTAAGTTTGAAATTCAAAGTTAATACAACTGGAAGATCAGTACTCAAATTTTACTACTGGTAGGGATTCACGGATCCAGAATCTATTGTTTTTGGAAAATGAAGTTGGGAATCACAATAAGCCCCTTATGCTCATAACGTTAGATGATTACGCACAATGGAAGCAAAGGTTCAAGATATACTTAAATGGAGTTGATCTTAATCTGTGGGAATCAATCGAGACTGGGTATAGCATGCCGGTTGGTGCTGATGGAGTCAAACTTACCTTGGGTGGCCTGACTGATAGCCAGAAGGTGAAGTACAATACATAGAAGAAGGTGTATGCTTTGTTGACTCAGTCAATTCCTAAGGATATATTCCAATAGTTTTCTAAGAACAAACAAGCCAAGAAGTTATGGGAAACGGTATGACGGGAATGCTACGTTGAAGACATTAAAGGCAAGGGCTTTGAGGAAGGAGTTTGATAACTTCTCTTTGATAGGAAAAGAGAGCCTGTATGACATCATCGACCATTTCTACCACTTGATGAGTGAGCTGCACACTTATGGGGTTACCACGTCCATGGAAGACAAGGTGTCGAATTTGCAGATGGATAGCAAGAAAAGTGGGTTTTGTTTGTGTCAAATCTCATACAGAATGATATGCTGGCAAAGTTGGATATTAATGATTTCATTCAGAAGCTGAGAGAGGAAGAGTTGAGGATGAAGTACAATTCTCAAAAAGGATCATATGATCAAAACCCGTCACTTTACAACTCAACTCCTTAACCAAAAAATTCTAGAGTTCCACTTCAAACAGCATTCGTGTCTAGATCAGCCGCTCCGTCCCAAGCCATTACTTCAAGATCTGACACGTCATGGTCATCTTGCACCCAATATATAGCACTTGAAGCAAATGCTATGAAATTGAAGACCGAGAATCTCGGTAATGTGACTGTAGAGGTGGCAAAGGAGCATATGGATCTCCTAGCAGCTGTAGTTCACTCATATGATGGTCTAGTTGCGGGGAAGATTAGAAACTGCCATCTCGCCGATGAAGACTACGAGCAGGTAGATGAAACTGAACTCGAAAGAATGGATATCATGTGGGCATTGGCTAGTGCTGTCCGGATGGCGAAGAAGTTTGTAAAGAAAACTGGACAGAACGTGATAGCCACCAAAGACACTACCTTTGGTTTTGATAAAACCAAAGTTACCTATTTTAACTGTGGAGAGAAGGGGCATTTCAAGCGTGAATGTGTGAAGCCCAAGAAAACATGTAATGGTAATCCATTCTCCATCTTCAATCGTCAAGATAAAACCAAAAATGGGGCTACATCATCAAGCAAGGATCCTAAGGCCTTGACTGCACAAGACGACGAAGGGCAAGATTGGACCTTTCGCTTTGTATCTTTAGGAGAATCCAACATTGCTTGTGTTGAAGTTTTGGATGACAACTCAGCAAGCGAAGGTGAAATAGCAGTGGAACTAGCGATGTCTAACAATGAAGAAACTGCGAATGTGGTCAATCACCTGAATGAAGGACTAAGAACAACATGTTCAGAATCACTAGCACCCGAATAGTCAAACTGTGCTATGATGGCTGATTCAACCGAATCTTCTCAGGTAAGTACTAAAGACCAACTTTTTGATAATCATGCATGTAATGAATGTAATAAATTTTGAGAAAGCATAGACTCAAAATTTTCTAGGTTATTAGATCACAATGATAGCTTAGTAAATGACTTACAACTGTGCACAGAAGCAAATCGAATTTTAAAACAAAATGAGCACAGTTATAAAGAGAAAATAGAACTGTTAAATAAACAACTAAGGGAAACCGAAGTTGTTTCCATTAACCAAGCAAATGACATAAAGTTCTAATTAATCTCCCTAGAAGAAACTAAGAAAGAAAAAGCAATTTTGGAAGTCGAAGTAAATTCTTTAAAACAAAAACTGCACAGTTGGACCAGTTCTTCTCACATAGTTCAGCACTTAGTGAAAGAACGCAACAATGAGGAGGGTTTGGGTTAGAAAGTGGTGCCACCACCACATGAGACATTGTTGAATACTAAATGTAAACCAATTAATTATAACCAAATCAAGGATCATGTGGTGTCCACTCCTCTAGTAAGTGATCCAGATTCCACAAGTAAACCTATTGAATCTGTCACTAAATAGAAGGAGACCACTTTGAAGACGAAAGGTAAACGGCTTATTGTTAATTTGGATGAACAATTTGAAAAGGTTAAGGTAAAGTCAGGTTCAAACACGTCTAATTCTAAACCCAAAAAGACCAAACAAGTTAACCAATCACGTGCACCATGTTTTAGTCCAAATAAACAAAAGTGTCAAAACCCAAAAAGACCAAACAAGTAAAGATGTTAAAAAATTTCATACAATGAATTTTGTTAAAGAAGATAAAACATCTAAACAAGAAGTGTCAAAACCCAAATAGAGTAAAGTCACACCTGTGTCATACACTTCCCCACAAAAACAGTTCTCCCAAAATGTCGAAAGTAGATCATGCTACAATTATCGAAAGTATGGACACATTGCTTCTAACTGTTCTTATTATTAGACACCAAGAAAGAAAAATAAACTTCATGATCCTAAACCAAGTTCTTCTAAAAGGAGTTCTATCTTTCCACCATGAAGAATTAGTGAACATAAAGTTCAAACCATAAGCTAGTCGTCTATTTATCACAAATAGGCCTTACACAAAACTGGCTTATAGAAAGAAAAATCAAGTCCAATGTTTGATAATGAGCACAAGAAGAAGAATGATCTGCCCTCTCCCTCAAATAGACAGTGGGTAGAATTCATGATGTGTGATGCCTCTGGGTCACCCAAGCCAGTTAAGGCTTGGGTCCCTAACCTCAACTAATCATTTCCTTTTAATGTGTAGGGGGTCCGCTATAGTGTTTCTACAAATACCTGGATTGTTGATAGCGGAGAATCAAGGCACATGACTAAAAACCTGTAATGTCAAACAAATTAAAGGAGGACACGTTTCATTTGCTGGAAATAAAGGAGGTTATATCACTGCACAAGGGGAAGTGGGAAACCAGAAAGTGAAATTTGATAAGGTAAACTATGTTTAGCAACTTCAGAATAGTTTACTTTCTGTATCCCAGATCTGTGACAAAGGATTCAAGGTTGTCTTTGACAACAAGAAATGCTATGTGTTGAAGAATGAGTATGTGATACCGGAGGATCAAGTCTTAATGTTAGCTTCAAGATATAATGATTTATATGTCTTGGACCTGTCAAAGGCCTCCACAATTGATCATCAAGTACAATGCATCTTGTTAAAGGTAATAGAAAAAGATTCCATCTCCTGGCATAGGAGAATGGGACACATTAATCCATGGAAGATGAATTACTTGATCCAGAATGATCTAGTGCGTGGCATAACTGTCAAGAACTTCCAATTACCGGATTTTTGTGTCGCATGTAAGAAAGGCAAACAGACGAAGAAGTCTCATAAGGAAAAGAATGTTCACTCAATTGACCTGCCTCTTGAGCTCTTTCACATGGATCTGTTTGGCCCAATCAGTACAAAGAGCATTGTCGGCGATTTGTACTGCTATGTAATTACGAATGATTACTCAAGATTTTCTTGGGTGATGTTTCTGAAATCCAAATTAGAGACATTTAAATCATTCAAAGAGCTGGTAACTACATTGGAGTCACTATACAAGCTAAAGGTAAGACAAGTTCGCTCAGACAACGACACCGAGTTCAAGAACCAGTGGATGGAGGCATTTTGCAAAGAAAAAGGAATTGTGCACCAGTTCACCTCTGCCTACACTCCTCAAATGAACGAGGTTGCTGAGAGAAAGAATAGAAGCTTGATAGAGACAACCCGGACGATGCTTGCAGACTCGAAACTGCCTATCCAATTTTGGAACGAGGCGGTAGCTAATGCATGTTATGCTCTCAATCGAGTCTCAGTGGTCAAACGTCACGGTAAAACGTGCTACGAGTTGCTCCAACGACGTAAACCAAATCTGGAGTATGTTGAGCCATTTGGCGCACCATGTACACTTCTGAAGAAAACTCAGTCAGGGAAGTTTAGCGAGAAGGCCAAAGAAGGAATTTTCTTAGGATACAACATACCGAATAAGAGAGTTTAAAACAACTCAATGGGTTAAATAGAGTGTGTTGCAACGCTGATGTACATAGATACACTACGCCCCTTGCTGGAAAAGGACCCTCATTCGTTTTCGACTATGATGGATTCTTTAAGTCCTTCAACATCCCTCTCTCGTCTCCTAAGGATGAGTTATCGACCAGAATGATGTACGAAGTGTTAGATACACCATCACTGGATCCGACGACCTCAACGTCACAAGTTGAGTCTTCTAGTTCCTCAGGGGGAGCACTTGAGGTAAGTGACTCCTCCTCTGATGATGAATACATGGCAAATGATCAGGTGGATCAGGAGGAACAGGTTCCAAATACTGAAAGTACACAAGCATCAGATGTTGATGCCTCTAACACTTTAGAACCCCATACTTCCACTGCCTCAGATACTGAACCTACTGTTCACAATCTTGAAAATGAGGTAGTTGTACCCACCACTCCTGGATCTCTACGAAATGTTTATCATCCTTTGGATAATGTCATTGGAGATGTTTGATCAGGATTACATACAAGAAATCAGCTATACTCAACTGATTATGCCTCAGTAATGGAAAAGGGATATTTTCACGATGGTGCATATCGATGTTTTGTGTCTCAATTTTAGCCAAAATATGTTAGTGAAGCCCTAAACGATGAGGCATGGGTGAGTTCCATACAAGAAGAACTTCTTCAATTCAAGAAGTTAGGAGTATGGACTCTAGTGGATAGACCTAAAGGTGCTAAGGTCATTGGCACCAAATGGGTTTTGAAATGCAAGAAAGATGACCAAGGAGTCATTATAAGAAACAAGGCTTGACTTGTAGTTCAAGGATTTCAACAAGTCGAGGGTATTGTTCACAATGAAGTCTTTGCACCAGTGGAAAGAATGGAAGCAATCCGTATCTTCCAAGCCGATCCATCTTACATGAAGATCAAAGTTTATCAACTGGATGTAAAGAGTGCATTTCTTCATGGTGAAATCCGAGAGACAATGTATGTCAGTCAACCC